>BPLS01000572.1:264763-301848 GCA_019656275.1 Rhododendron kiyosumense
CCACTTGACATACGTTTTAGGTCTTTGGCGCCACTTGAGGTTTGGCCACTGAATTCTGGTAGTAAAGACATTTTTAAAGACCGACTCAGAAAAATCCTTGAGGAATAAATAGTTTTCACATTACCATTAGGTGAATAAAAAACAAAATTATTCACAACCATTCATCATCATACTAGTAAATTGCAGGCACCATAATGCATGAAACCCATAATATTTGCTATGTTTGGATTGGAGTTTAAATTTTTTTTTTTAAAACAGTAGGGGTAATAAGTGGAGAGAGACAGAGATAGAAATGTTGAAAGTAGGGAGAATTTTTAAAAAAATTCTTTTTGAATTACAAAGAGAACAAGGCATAAATCATCATATATTCACAATAACGCACATAAAAAATATGTTAGACGACCAGAGTTACTATCTTCGTCTAATCTTTTGAATGATGGCATATTGGCCGGGCACAAGCTGTCCATCTGTTTATTGTCTAGATGAAATATATATGAATCATTCATTACCAAAATCGAACAGCTCAGATGAGGACAACATTTCAGGGTCTCCAGGTTCCCAAGGGGTTTGGAGCTGTGGCCTCAAAAGGAAAACCACGGGCATGGTTGATAGGCAAAAGTTATGGCTCCATGTGAACACATAATTACACAAATAATGTTAAATATCCAATTCTCCAGTGCTTGTAGGAACATCAAGGGCTTGTTTGTTTTGGAATTCAAAATTCTTGCGTACGATCTCCAATAAATTTTCGTTATCTATCTCTTTCCACTAATTTCTCTTAAAACCTTCCTTATCAAAACTCCAAATCAACAGGGTCCAAGGCAGTAGTAGTACACAAGCCGAAGAAACAATTTAATGGTGTAAATGTTATTCAAGTCACGTAAAGGCGTGCAATTATCTTGATGGCTCATAATTAGGGCTATAAATGAACTGAGTCATTCGTTCGTGAACTCCTCCGCACAGCTTGCTATTCCCGACAACTGAAAAGGCACTAATATTCTTGAACAATCCATCGTTTGGAACTTCACCTTCGAACATGTTGTATGACAGGTTGAGACTTTGAAGTGAAGTCAACTCTCCTAAAAACTCGGGAATTTGTCCGGATAAGTTATTACGAGACAGATCTACGAATTGAATACCTTTCAGTTGATTGAGGGATTCGGGAATATTACCTTCAAAATGATTTCCCGCAAGCGAAAGGAATTCCAACACTTTGAAACTGCTAAGAGTTTCTGGAATTCCTCCTGATAATTTATTTTCTGATAAGTCCAGCTTTCCGAGATTTCTCAAGTTACTGATTTGCGTTGGCATCGGTCCTGTTAGTTGATTACCATCTAGGAAGTGACCAATAGATAGCGATGAGAGCCCAAAGATTTGCCCAGGTATCATTCCGGTGAGGTTATTGAACGAGAGATCAAGTCCTAGAAGACGGTTACAACTCCCCAAGGAATCAGGTATCCTGTCCTCTAGTTTATTTTCGGCAAGGACAAGGATGCTTAGCCGGCTCAGGTTTCCAATGGAGAATGGGATTTTTTCAGAGAGGTTATTTCTCTGCATGAAAGTTTGTTCCAACTTGGTGAGTTTACCAATAGATTCAGGAATACTGTCGCAAAGCATGTTCTCACGTACTCAGAAAATCTGTAAGTTCATAAGGCTCCCAATCCCAACAGGTATGCTTCCGGATATAGTTATCTCGAAGATACAAATGACTGAAAAAGTTTGAGAGATTTGCAATGCAATGGGGCAACGAACCTCTAAAGTTATTTGTATCTAAACTCAACACTCGTAGATTGGAACAATTGGAAAGCGTATTGATAATATTAGTCAATTCATTCCCGCTATTAGTTTCAAGTTGATTTTCAGGTGCCGAGAAAAAATCAATATTAAGGTCTCCCAGACTTTTTGGTATGGGCTCGTTGATTGAATTCATTGCAATATCGAATCTGGAAAGTCTAGAAGCATTGCCTATCGATGAAGGAATAGGCCCATAGAATTGGTTAGAACCAAAATAGGCCTCTTGTAGCATTGGAAGAGCCAAACCGAAATCTGGGGCAGGGCTTCCATGCAATTGGTTCGTGGCTAGAGAAACCAATCTAAGTGACGACATGTTGTAAAGCTGGGTAGGAACCATACCAGTCAAGTTGTTGAAAGACAGCTGAAGAAATTGTAATTTGAAAAGTCGTCCAAGTTCGAAAGGAATGCTTCCGATTAGCTTGTTGGCCGCCAAAGAAAGCATAGACAGCGAAGAGAGATTTCCGATTGAGGCTGGTATCGATCCTCTGAATTTGTTTCGGGCAAGTCCTAGTCGTAGTCGTGTGAGACTAGGTAGAGAGCTCACCACAACAGGCATTTCGCCTCCTAGGTGGTTGTTAATTACATTTATTTCTTTGATGTTCGACCAACGAGTCATATTGGCCGGTAATTCGCCTTCAAATGAATTATTAGTAAGAATAAGTTGTTGTAGGCGAAACAACCTTACGATTTCTTGGGGGTCATGCCATGGAAGTTGTTGTCGCCAGGATCAATCGTCCTAAGAAAAGTAAGGTTCCCCATGGAAGGGGATAGTGAACCCACCAGTTCCTGGGATGACAAGTCCAGGATGGTCACGCGCCGATGCTTACGACCGCACGTGACACCATCCCACTTGCAGAAGTGGATAGAACTATTCCATGAGCTGAAAATGAGGAAAGGATCTCCTGGTATAAGATCCTTAATTGCCAGTAAAGCTTGACGGTCTGTCTCATTTGACATGGGAAAAGCAGTGGTGCTGCTTGTGACCACAGTGAAAAATGTTAAAACCAAACAGAGGATAGACATTGCACTTCCTAGCCTATGAATTAATGGAAGCATTATTTTGGTGCGAAAAAAATATGGAGGGGAAAAGATGGTGATGAGCTTCTACCCAAAATGACATCCAAGATATACAGAGAGAGGCTGCATAGAAACAGTTGTAAGGTCCATATTTTGGCAAATCCCATGACAAAAATCCCGCTTGATTTGTATCCCGTTAATTAAGTTGTATCTTATTTTCTAGAGTATCTGTTTTATGGAAAGGATATCAATTGTATAATATAATTGATAGGGAGAATGTGTCAAGGGAATTAGTTTGGAAGGAAATCATTTGGCTTAGAGGATTTCGTGCATTTGCTATATTAGAAAAAGGAGATGCAGAAATCGTGGGAGGCAAAAAGGAAGTGACTGTTTGGCAATATGGAATTAATGCAGCAACGTTCCAAGAAGCAACGTTCCAAAGGATTCCTTCATATTCTATTTATATGCTGCTTGACTGGCTTTTCAGAGCTCTCGGAGATATTAGAGCTGTTTTACTTTTGTCACTGAATATCGAGTAATATCTAATGGTGACTGCTTTTGACCTCTTGGAGTTACACATGATTTCGTGATCATGAACCTTTCTACATAAACTCTGAGTGTTCTTTTTAAACCATTGTTCTTACTACTTGAAACTTTCTTCCGGTGGATTCTGGAAGTATATTGGAGGACTTGTGCATTCAAGGCGTGCGGCAATCAACCACTTGGTGCGGTGTGTGTGGATTCGACAAATCGATCTTCGGTCAGTTGGTGAGGATTCACAATTGTTTAATTAAGATCGTTTGTAACTGCACAATGATTACTTTTAGTGGTTCGATTTCCTCCCGTGATTTTTACCCTTTTTAAGGGGTTTTCCACGTATATTCTTGTGTTCACCTGCTATTGCTTATCGTTCCTTTATTATATTGCTTTTGAGTATTTGATTACGAAAAGGAATTTCAATAGTTATGTGGATGCTGCTTCTTGAGGATCAGCTTCTTTACGTATATACCTCATCCCTCCCTACTTTTCTTTTGTGGGTTTGTTATGGGCCCACAACAATAATTGTACCGCTCATCTTGTAGAATCATCATGAAGAATAAAACTGTTGAAAATTAGTTTGATCAGATAGGGATAGTTGTGTGAACAAGTTGCATTTTATTTTGTGAAATAGTCTGTTTCTAACTTCAAACTAAATTTGGTGTGAATTTGCCGGACATTTTGCAGACATGTTCTTCGTTCCAAGTTCTTTGAGATGAACCGTTTGGATCATCGTTGTGGACTCGCTTTGGTTGCACTAAATGGGAGTTTAAAGGGGAACGGACTGTTCAGCTATGTAGAGAAGCTTATTTCAATTTGGAAAAATGATTGAGCCAAGTCAAGTAATTGTTGTGTCCTGCCTCATGTGTGTGGCCATGCAATGCCCGGGTTTCATTTTTACTTTAATGTCATGGAAAAATCTCTTTATAGGGGTGGCTCACCTATTTTTAATAAACGTTTGGTAATCGACGACTTGACTCACTATTAGTGTAACAACTCCGATTTTTTAATGAATAAAAATTTCGTTGTTTATTCGAAATTCTTAAATTCTCTAGAACGGCTTTATAATTTCTTGTTAATTCATCGTAATTAGATTTTATGTGACGACTCTAATTTTTAGTGAATAAAAATTTCGTCAAATATTTGAATTTTTCTTTTAATTATTTAGATTGCTTTTAATAATTCCTTTTAATTCCTATAGTTCGTTATATTTACATTTTAGTCCCTTAAATTTTGTTTCTTGATTAAAGACCCTACTTGGCAAATCTAGTTAGCTTCTAACCGACTAGTTGGGAGAAACCAAACTACTAAGTCACCTAGTTACAATTCCCTAACCCTAGATGGACCTTTTTGACCATCTTTGAACCTTGTGAATCTTTCTAACCCTAGACTAGAAAATCATTATATATTTCCTTTTATTATTTTATTTGTTTTCTTTACCCTTTGGACAATAAAAAGTAAGAGAACTTTTGTCCATTGGTCAATATCTACTAGGGAATTTATTACCTATTTGATAATAGAGTAAATCTTCCAATGAGTACTAGGTTTTTATTAAAAATCATTTCCTAAGATTTTCCATGGATAATATACTTATATATATGTGTGTGTATGTACCTTATGCAGTTAATACCCTAGATTTCCTAGGTACACTAGTACAATATTATAACAAGAGCATGTGTGTATTAGGGTTATTTTAACAAGAAATCTTGACCTTTTAATTTTTTATTGGATAATTGGATTAGTTTAATAAGGGATTTTTGACTAGAAAATCTACATAGATTACATAGTACTTGGATAAATAAATATATTACAAATACAAATGTGCCTAATAGAATTTTTTATTAGAAAATCTTGGCCTTGAAAAATCCCATTAGATCACATAGTACCTTAGGTTCATTTTTATATATGTTTTGTTTATTATTTGTACATAGAAGTTATATATTATATGTGCTAGTACTAGGGGAGAGAGAGAGAGAGAGAGAGAGAGAGAGAGATTGGATTGTACCTTGATCTTCCATGATCTTCTTCATCCTTTCAATCTTTGGCAAAATCTATCTTCCATTGTCCTATTTTGTACATTTACTAATTTTAAACCTTGTACAACCCTCCTTTTCTCCACCAATCTTTCCATAATCCAATTCAAAGTACCAAATCTAGCCTTGCATGCCTAAGAACTAGGTAGAAGTTGTACAAGCAAACCTTTAACCTAACCCATCAAGCTTTCAGTCAAGCTTGAAAGATGAAAAAAATCAAAGATAGGAGAGAGAGAGAGAGAGAGAGAGAGAGAGAGAGAGAGAGAGAGAGAGAATTCGGGTGAGAGGGAGAGAGAGGGCATGCTTGGCCTATAAATAGCAAGCTCATTCAAGCTTAAATTCACACCTTCACACTTTGCTCTCACTTTTCTCTAGAGTTCTAAGCTTTCTAAAGTTCCAAAGTTTCTTGAGTTTTCTTGAAAGTTCTTGAGAGCCACCTCCAAAAACCACCCCTAGATCCTTAAAGTAGCTTAGTTAAGTTAACAAAGTTGTTTCTAGGAAGAGAAAATCCATCTCTCTTCCTTTCGAAGCAATCCGGAGCCGTTACGTCGCCGATTCTCAAAACCGACCAACCACCAAGAAGTAAGGTAGAATCCCTAGTCTACTAACTCTACGTATAGTATAGAATCGAATGTTGGAAAGTAGAATGTCCTTACTCTCTAGTTCAAAGTTTAACATAGAACTTTCTTAACCATTTTCTCTAAGCATATAAGGTTATCTTTTACTTGAATGTTGGAATGCATGATGATTAACAACCTTATTTTTGCTAATGGAAGTATGGGCATGTATGCATGAATTGCTTGAATTACTTGTTTTGTTGTAAAGCATATGTGAAAAGTCCTTCCGCGGAGTCATTGCATGAAAACGAGACATGAAAATCGAGAAAGTAGAAACATAGCACCTAGGGTGTGCATAATGTGAGTTGAGTGTGTATGTGTGTGCCAATGGGAACCCAGCGCGGCGGAACCATTGTGAGGATACTCAGGAGACCGGCGCGCGGAACCGAGGTTGGGTGAGTAGCTTGGTTATCCGCGGAGAGGAGCCAATGCAAAGTGTGCCAATGGGAACCCGGCGCGGCGGAACCATTGTAAGGATACTCGGAAAGCCGGCGCGGCAGAACCGAGGTTGGGTGTGTTAAGAAAAATGATATTTTTTGGGAAATGTTGAATTGGTAAATGAAAACGAGACACGGACTACGATGAGTCGCGTAGGAGAAACAAAGAGAATCATGGACACCAACGTTAGCTTGGTTAGTAAACGTGAATGTGTTATTGTTAACTGTCTTATTATAATTGCATGTACTATGTAGAACTAGTTGGTCTATTGCTTGTAAGTTAAGAGCTAGTGGGTAGTGTTTATTCTATTGGGCTTTTGTAGCTCATGGTATTATCTTTGGTGACCCTGACATATTATATCGATGTCGACGCTGGTATAATGTGTCAGACCTCATAGACGAACGGAGTGAACTCTACACCTTGGAAGCCTTTGGAGCTGAAGAGCTAGCCAAAATGGAGGAAGAAGCGGAGCAGTAGATAGGAATCATAGTACCTTCCCTTATTTGAATAAAAGTACTTTTGTAAGATTTATGATATAATATTGAGCCAAACTCTGTTTAAATATTCAATAAAATTACTTATTTAACGTACCCAAAATTAGGGGCGTTACAACTTGGTATCAAAGCTTTAGATTCAAAATCTCGGCCATGGGTAGAATGGGTAGAACCATAAGATAGTTTGACCGTTGCACAAACGTGAATTGAGTTTAAGTTTACCGTCCCAAATTGGGTGGAATTCTGACAAAATAATCTTCGGATTGAAGCAAGGTGTGGAAATTGGCAGTACCACCGAGCTGAAAATTTCCGAACAATTGGATAATGACTTACATCAAGGATCGAATGTGGAACTTAGAAACTCGAAAGCATTTTTGGTGTTGGTAAACCTTTGCCTAAAAACGTTACTAATTGAGGTTAAAATGTTAGTCAATTTTTATTTACTAGTTCATTGAGGAGCCTTTGAGATACCAACAATCAAGTCTATAAGTGATTCAAATGTGTTTAGAGAGTGCTAGAAGTGATCGGGGTTCAAACGAGCATGAAAAGAGCAAAGTGTGTCAAAATTGTCTAGAAATCAAGGGGGTATCGATTCCCCAAAATGAGGTATTGATACCTAGACGACTGCTGGTCCAGAGAAGGCTGGGGTATCCATACCGTGGAAATTTTCAACGAATTTTCAGACTTCGAAAGGAAAAATCCCAACAACAACAATGAACCAAGGCACGATCTAAGTACACAATCAACTCATATACACATAGAGAGGGCAAGAAATCCCTACCTCAATGAACAAAAAGAAGGTCCAAGCCCAATCAATCGAACCCTAGAACTTGAAATTCGAATTCCTCCGAGGATACTTCTTTCCGAGCTTCAACCAATGAACCCCGAGCTTATAATCATGTCTAGAGTGTGGAATGAAGGTTGAACTTTTTGGGTTTTGAGCTTTGAGTGAAGTTTTCAAGAGAGAGAGAGGAGAGAGCTGTGAGAGAGCAGTGGGTGGGTTGTTATTCTCACACACATACATACACATCTATATATATATTAACATTTTCATAAACCACACACACACCACCTCATCTTATAATCCTAACACATAAGCCTCAAATTCAAATAAATCCAACATTTCCCTCCTATCATTTCATTTATTGAACCCTTTTAATAATTTCTGAAATTTATGGATCTCTACACGGTTTCGCAAAACTTTCTGGTTTATTATTTGCTTTCTCATATTTGATGAGTCTTCACGAGAGAATTAAAGTAAAAAAGACAATGAACCAAATTCTAAAAATGTTTCCTAGTAAAATAAGCCAAGATTTTCAGCTTATTTTGGCTTAGTTTCTTTTCTGACTTTTTATTATGTTGCTCTCTTAGCTCTATAGTCTTCTATAGCACTAGAGTCTTTCTGAAACTTGAGTCGGCCGTAGTATCATGGAATTGCCCAAATTAACAGTATCATAATAGTCAGCGAAATGGCAAACCAAGACTGAATTAGGCTTCACAAATCAAACAGATAGTCCCTAGTCCAGCAGCCCTCAGTCCATCCCTCTCGTGATTTAGGAATCAGCTTCTACGAGTCTTGGTGATCCATCAATGATCAGAAGGAGCTTACAAAAGCCCAGCCATTTCGTTGAACAAAGCCTGAAATCCAATAGTGGAAACAATGTGACTTTATTTCGGCAAGGCAATTAAATTAACCGGTTGCTCATCTAAGTACGTTCTCAAAATACTGCTTTTTGCTTTTTGGTGCTTTCAACCATTGCAACTTCTTTAATTTGCTTTTGTTAATAAATAGATAATGCACGCCAAGAACCTAAAAATACTTATCCGAAATACACGCAACACACTTTTAAATCCACAAATAGTCGCAGTAGACCCATGTCAAGCAGGACCTGAGCAAAACAACCCAGTTTGTGTCCACCTTAAAAAGGGAGAACTTACTTCCTGCCTGTGTCCAAAAATATGTCTATTTTCACTCTTGTACATGTTGTGTGGAGAGCATCTAGAAAACTCGCACACAACAATTTGAACAGATATAGGTACGGCAACTATCAATGACAACATCTTAATATACTAATACTACACACCGTCATTTTCAAGGCCTAATCATCTTAATATACTTTTTTTTTTTGAACGGTGAAAAGGAATATTAATACTAATACTACACACCACCATTCTCTCGTTTGGCACTGCAACAGAACAGGAAAGTCTAATTTTAGGGACTGATACGAGGCAAACATCCAGCCTAGCAGTCTTTGTGGTAGTCTTTTGCCTGGTCCGATTGGCTACTCTTCCTCTTCTAATAAAATTCGGGGATCAAGGATCTTCATTACCTGATCAGGAAGAGACATATTTGCATAGGTATGGAGGCTAATACGTTCTGTAAACAAGGTACTAGTAGGTCTTTTTCCGATGAACATTTCAATTATGTAACAATACTCCGTATCTATACATATCGGCTTTTGTGGACACCTCCTATTTTTTGGTGTTTGGTTGTGTAAGAAATGAGAAAATATTTCTATTAATTTGATGAAAATGACTTACTCTTGAATCTTCCGTAAGTTATTTTCCGAAATGAACCCGCTATCTTATATTGCAATTATCACTGTTCAATTTCATCGATTGTTAATCTTGAACCACATTCAATTCCAATATTTTCATATCTCTCCACTGTTTAAGTCCCCCCTCTCTCTCTACACTATTTTGTTAATTCCTGAAAATATTTTTCAAGTGCAATCAAACACCGAAAAATAAAAGATTGAAAATTATTTTTAGAAAAAATATTCTACATGAAAAACGTTTTATATTGTAAAACATTTTACATCAAAACAAACAGAACGTATAGATCAGAAGCTGAGAAGTTTCACGTCGGGTTCACCAATTGTGTGGCCCGTGGTTCTTGTTCCGCTTCCTTCCTCCACTGGTTCAGTGGTTGCCTAGCCTTCTCCGCCTAGCCTGCACAATGAACGCACGACTAAGACCTGGCCGGGGGTTGCCCGGCAAGGCCCTCCGGCGAGAGGATAAGTATGTGGCGAGAGAGAGGAGACTAGGGTTCAGTTGACTATACGCGTGTATGAGTGCGTACCTTCCCAGAGGCGCTATCCTTTGGTATTTATAGAGTCTCCCTGACTTGCTCTCCAAGCACGGGCACGTGCCTTTCGCGGGCCAGGTGACGTTGCCGTGACGTCACCGGATAGATCTGGTAACCGCTTTGGCGTGAGCTGGCATGCTCCATGTGCGCTCATGATTATCCTTTGGCGTAACCGTCTCCGCACGTGGGTGGCCGCGCGGGTGGCCGAGCCTAACAGGTAATGGAGAAGGCCAGGCCTGAGGGTGGCCGAGGCCGAGGGAGCGCGGCCCGGGCGGGAGTCGGCCGCGGAATTCGCCACTCGACGGGTGGCCGAGCTTGACGTAACCTTCTCCGTCGCCGGATGTAAGGCAAGGGCAGAGCCTATGACTGACATACCTCGGCTGAGGCCGAGCACAGTGGAAGTGGGTTGACTACCCTTACGGCGGCCGAAGGCGGCAGGGGAGTGGAAGTGGTCCATGGCGAAATCACCATTGAACTCGGCCTGCTACAGCCCTATTTCTAGACAACTCGATCAACCTCGATCTCTTTCTAGGCGTAGGCGGGGTGGACTAATTACTGGAGTAATAAACTTTGGACACGTTTCGGGGGTGTTCGAATTTTGGGATTTTTTTTTTTGCCGTCTACAGTGGGCAAATTGAAGGACGGGACTATGGCTGTCATTTTCTGTCTATTGGCCGGAGTGTGAAAGAATTGACCACTTTCTGCACCCTTTACTTCGGCCTCGCTAACCACTAGATATTATTACTTCGGCACAAAGTGTCCCCCCATAATCATAAAAGCCTCTAAGCTAGCTGTACGTTAATATTGTTGGGGCTATTTAAGCTTTGATTATGATTTCTTCCACGATGGATCCCCATCTCCAAGGAGGACTGATATTTGAGGGTGGATGGGCCCGGACAATCGCTCTAATTCATGTTTTAAATTTCTACTAAAATTGTTTGAAGTACTTAATTTTACCTAGAAAAACTTTAAAAGCATATATGTTTGCGTGCCTAACATGTATGGTTTTTGAGAGCCGCCTTTAAGATCCGGTGAAACATGAGCAAATCACTCAGGATTTTGTATGAAATAATAATCAAATCACGCAGGGTCGGATTCCAAGGTTGGGTTGTTTTGGTATTACAACTTACCCTCTCTCTCTTTTTTTTTTTTTAAATTCAAAAATGAGAAGATTGTATTGATAAACGCCTAACGACACTTACAAAATAGAGATCATTATAAAGAAATAGAACAAAGCCAAACTAATCGTCTAACAAATACAAAATGAGTAAATCACAAGGTAATCAATGTCTTTCATCATAACCCAGCTGGCATGGTCTGATGCAACAGAGACACTTTTAAACTGCCTAACATCTAATTAGGAGTTTCAAACAAGAAAAAGTGCAAAGTTATGGACAGAAGACACCAAATATCCAAACGATCAGATGCACTCTAACCAAGAATAAACGCATCAATGAACTCCTAAGAACTACAGATCTTTCAAGCCATCATGAGTTGTTCCGCCAAAGAAGATAGAACACTGAAGCACAGTTATCGTTGTGAAGCAATCTCGATTGAGAGAACCCAATCTGCAGACAAAATTTGTCCAAAAACAAAACTAACAACTTTTACGAGAGACAAAACTCTCATAGGCCATAGGAGCTCATAGAAATAGGCCGGACAAATCGTTGATCTGGAGAGACGGAAGGGAGAAAAAAAAAAGGACAAGCAAAGAAATGGAGACAGAACAGTGCCATGGCCTTCCCCCGCACATGGGTATGAAACCCACGGGGGAGGGGAAGGGAAAAGAGGAGTTGTGGTGGCTAGGGTTGAGAGAGTTGAGCAATATCTATTCACGGCTTAGAGATAACTATTTACAACTTATCTTAGCACAACTAATATCGCCCTTTATTAGTATATATACAGTATATGTTAACAATTTTTGTATTATAATGCTCGCTCACCCAACATCCCGTCATTTCCCTTTGGTTTACTACTTTTTCCATTTGCATATTTAGGCCTAGTTCCAAAAAAGAGAGGACAATTTGACCCTCTTTTTTTTTTTTTTTGTCTTTATTAAAAAATTCACATTTTTTTAGTTTTGCATCAAACTTTTGTAAGTTATTGGTTTGTCTCCCCGGGAGAAATCAGAAAAATAAAAAATTATGACTTCTACCCAGATTTTAGAATATCCAACAAAAAGTTTTTTTCTTGGATATGTCCAAAAATATTAAAGTAAAAGTCATAATTTTTAAACTTCTTTGATTCTCTCGTCCAGACAAACCAATAATCCACAAAGCTTGTCGCAAAACTAAAAAATGCAACAAAAAAAATTGAATAAGGACAAAACAAATAGATAAGTTGTATTAATATTTTTTTTTGGGAACTAGGCCTTACTCTTCCACTTGTGTGGGTTTGGTACGTTGTCCTCACCCACAATGCATTCCATGTCTTTTCTTTTTTTGATGTCGGAGAACAAAACACAAAAGTAGAGGGCGAGGAGCCTTTTTGACAAAACCCATTTTGGTTAACATTAAAGACCGATGGAATGTATTGTACATCATACCTCTCAAACACTTTAGAGAGAAAATATATGACACATTCTAACCACTTAATCAAAAAAGTTAAAATTATACAAATGCAAAATGCCCAAAAGAGAGGCTCTCAAACAGCCCATAAAATCGAACCACAATCGATATCACATATGAATCTTTGTATAAACAACTTTTCATTACCGGAGCGGAGACTATTGTATAGCCTCATGCAACATACCTACGGTTTTTCAATAATATAGTGTAATTCCAATATGACAAGCTAGTGGGATCTTTAAAAATAACCAGCTTTTCTTTGTTGCTTATGTTTAGCCATTTTCCCGGCCCCCTCAAAATTTGATTCAATATTTTTTTCCCAATTGCTTCTTGTCTGGATGCACATAGAAAATTAAAATTTCATCGTTACAGGAAAAATAACTGAAGACAACAAGAGGGACACAACAAATTACGTTTTATATATTTTTGTGAGAAGTTGCATGAGAGGAAATTACTAAACACGAAAGCAAGCTGAAAAGTGGCAGATGAAATAACATCAAGAAAGATTCATACTACTGTTTATACCCGTTTTTGGCACCGCGGATCGGGCCAGTCGTGATTGGATTTTAAATTAATTCTTTGATTAATTTGGGCCGAGTTTGGGTATTTGACTGGTGGTTAATTATTGGGCCATGGGTATTTTTCCCATTTAGGCCCAAGAAGCACAACTCTTGTAAAGAATTGCGGCCCAAGATCTTTGAGAGGAGCAGCCCACGAGAATTGGGCCCAAGTGACACGCAGCCCATATTTAATTATGGCCCGAGGTCCTTTAAAAGTGTAGTTCACGGTTTGACCCGTGAGGAAATGTTGGCTCGATCCATGGATGCAGCCCACGGTTCTAGGCTAACAAAAAGGTGCTGAAATGAGGAGCGGAGCAAGGCCCACCTTTGTAGGGAATTGGTTATGTTTCTGGCAGTTGGGTTTGTTTCAATTCAAAGGCCAATTGGCCATGTGTCACGAAGAGCATAAAAAAGGGGGAAGTTGGGAGATATTTTCTACCTAAGCATGGGACACGTGTCAACATACAAGAGGCCCATTCCCCCATGATCGAACTTAACTGCTGTCAACTTCTGAAAACTGCCCATGATCAAGCATGCATGAAAAGTGGAGCAAATCGTGGGACACATGGCAGCTTCTGGTGCAATGCTGAATCCGGATTCAGGCCTGAATCAACTTGCTGTTTTGCTTATAAATAGCAGAATTGAAGACAGAAAATGGGTCCAACACCAATCAAAGCTCACGCTTACAAACAAAGTCTTCCCAGCGAAGCACACTTTCCTACTTTCAGCAAAGTAGACTATCGAATACTTAGTATTCAACCCCATTCGAACTAACTTCTTCAAGTAGTTTGAATTTTACTTTTCTTGTACTACTTTATTATCCCGGAGTAATAAAGTTCACGTTTTTCACGTCTCATTTCCTATACGACTAGGAAATATTAAGTCCACAACCGTGTGGCAAACCACGAACCTTCTTACGATCTTTAACCTTTGGGTCGTACACGATCGCTCTACGATAGAAGTCAAGATTCACGGGAATCTTCACAACAAGTTAGGCGCTACAAGTCTTGGCACGCCTGCGCACATCGCATTCACGCCTGCTGCCAAAAACGCGAGTTTTCAACTACATAGACAGGGTTTTCTACAAGAACGAGAACAAGAAATTGAATTGATCAATGAGAATCCGTGTCCGGCCGTGATTTGAAGTACCTTGGCGATACAAAGGGATGGGTTGCCCACAATTACAAGAAATATATACGGAGTATCAAATTTATGATTTTCTTTAATTCATGTCTGTAGTGGCTACGGTAATCATGTCGGTGACCGAGCCGTGTGCACCACCCAACGCCTTCTCAAGTCTGGCCGTTGAGCCGAAGAGTGTTGTTGCCTTTAGCCCCTGGCTCGGTATCGTGCCTGGGAACATTCTTCGGTTTCAATACTATCCCGTGCAGGAAAGCAAGGTTGTTACAGCGGATGGACCCCACTTCAAATCCAGTACAGAGACAATCATTTGGATCAGGTCAGGTGCTCCGTAACCACTTTATTCCCTTCGTCATAGGTGACGTCACCCGAAGCGGTTACCTGAGCGTGGCCATCACGCATTGGCTTGAAGGCCAAGTAAACCTAGGTCTATAAATACAAAGGGATGCCCATTGTGAAAGGTACGCCATTCTTCCCTAACCCTAGACCTAAAAACTCTACCCCTAAGATCTAACTTGATCGTCGGAGGGTCACTGGGCAATCCAAGCCCTAGTGACTTGTTGCATGTCCAGCGGCAGGAGCGGAGGAGGAAACCTAACCGCCACCAATCTAGATCCTGATAATTCGAACCCCTACAATGTCCATGAGAGTTCTTAGTACAATTGACCCCACATGGATATGACATCGTTAATATTTAAATGATAAATGAATAAATTGAGGCTATGCTGCGATAACAAGTTTGTCAAGTAATCTATTGTATCAAGAAATTTACTTTCTTATGTAGTTACTAAAAAATATTAGTAATACGTCTAATTAATTTGTACATTCTTTTCATTACCTTCCAAGATCCAAACCAAAAATGCATGGGGTGCAGGTTTTATCTCCAACGACAGGAAAGCCGTTTCCAATATTTATTAATTATTGGAGATTAAATTATATATTCTGGCGGTGTAAAGTTTCCTCCAAATAAATTACACTGCGCCACGTCGTCATGTCCTATTAACCTGAACTGAATTTTGCTTAATTCTGTCAACTTCAAATTTAAGACTTTCTACTAGATTCCTTGTTTCTGTTTCTATGTCTTTTGATTGGGTAGTATCTAATTTACTGATCAGATTTATTATATCCTGTTTGCAGGGTAATTTATTTGATATTACTAACTGTTTTTCTTCTAATTTACTAATCCTTCTTAGAATTTCTGAATGTAATTCTTTAAAATAATCTAAATTTTCTAACTATCTACTGGATCTAGATCTGTTAATCTGTTCTAAGATCTGGGTAGTTTGCTCAAGAGATTTTCTTGAAAATTCCTCAAACTGAGTTCTGGTTACTATATTACTTTTAATTTCTAAGCTAAATCTTTTATCTAAACTATTACTGAGTTGTTCTATTAACTGGAAACCTGTTTTAATATGAACACTTTGTTTTGTCTGTTGAGATCTAATTTCACTTAAACTAGGACTAATTGCTCTTATGAAATCATCAATCATAACAAAACTAAACAACAATAAACAAAACTAATAACAAAGATCTTTATACTGGCTACTTGAATTAACAAATAGTACTGATGGCTCTGATACCAATTTTAAGCTGGGGTATGAAAAATTAAAATTGCGGAAATATAAGCACAAAATACAAAGGAATGCAAAGGGGGTCTTAACTGTGAATATCTAAAAATTCTGATGGAATATATAAAAGGTACTGTAATTTGTCCTAAATCTACTGAAAGTTATGGTCTGTACTGTAATTCTCTTTTTGCCTTGCAGATAATGGTTCTTGAAGCACACAATCTTTTCTTTGCCTGTCCTGGTTTTAGTCGTGGGTCGATATCCTGATTCCTAGACTTTCTCAAGTAATAAGTAATAAACGGTAGTAATGATTAGAGGAAAGTATGAGAAAATGAAAGTCAATAATTTGTTCTCTTATTAAATTGGAATTCTCAAAAAGGACTAAAAAATGGAGATGACGGCAAAGACATATCCACATATGGGAGTATGGGGGCCACGGCCCCCACATCATTTTGGAAACTTTTTTCAAATTTTAATATTAAAATTAATTGTTTCTTGATTGTTAAGAACACCTAGAATGATTGTCAAGCAAAAAAATGATAGTCATTTTCTTAATATATATTTGGCAAAAAAATGATTGAAAATTTGATCAAAAAAACATTTTCATTTTTTTGCTTGAAAATTATTAATTGAAAATACAAGGATTAAGAATTTGAGATATAATAATAACACTTGAGATAAAAACTTTCAATTGTTGATTTATCCAAAAAAAAAAAAAAAACTTTCAATTGTTTTGACTTTTCAAAGCAATTAAATTAGTAAATTGAGACATCTTAATAATAACAAAATAAAAGCAACAAATTTTGTGAGAAGTGGATTCTCTTCGTTACATGTTTTGGACTAGAAAAAATATTCGCAATCTGAACCGTTTAATACTGTAATCAATGATTTGAATCTGCTCAGAGACTCTTCAATTCTCAAAGAAGTTCCGATAGATGTATGGAGGGACTACTCTAGTATTCATCAGTTATAAATACTGGACACCTACTTTCTCTTCTTTGCATATTATAATCTGCTTCTGCTTTGCTTTGCTTTGCTTTCAGTTCCTCCTCTTCTACTCTCTTATCCCACATCAGAATATGGAGTTCCAGCTGCTCCTACCCATCTTCACGTTTCTTTCTGTGAGTTTCTAAGGTCCCGAATCCTGAAACAGACAATCCATTTTCTTGGATTTTGTGTTTCCTCTCTCTCTCACACACACACACACACAAACACACACTCTTCTATGTGGGCATGTATTTATGCTTAGCGCTTTGATTGTCGTCATCTTTAATTTTGTGCTCTCAATTCTCTGAATGCGCAGAAAAGCAAATTCATCAAGGAGAAGCGAAACGATGTTTTTTTTATATACTCGAAAGTTATTTCAGTAAATCAAAACAATGCTTTTCGATTTACTCGACCAGAAATTTTTTTTTTTCCAGAACAGTTCGAAGAGTTATGCAAGCTTGTTTTTTAACATAGCCACGAAACAGATCTTTAAATTCTGTTTCTCGAAAGTACTCCAATACTCACCATAGCAATAACATAGTACTTACACTAATAAAGTTAGCTTGTATCTAAGTTAGCTTACTCGTACATCGAGTAGTTATTGTGTGACCATAATTCTCATCGCACTTTTTGTAGATTTAAAAAAAAAAAAAAAAAAAACCCTCATCATCTACTAGCAGAAGGCCCGATTAAGGCATCTCGAAAACAATATGAATTGACCTATAAGAGTTAATCATAGCACTTAAAAAGTTTTGAATCTAAAACTTAAGTGGTAGGGAGCAAGCTCCAAAGTCTCATAATTTTGATGACCAAGTGGGTTACTAGTATCAATTATTACAAGGAAATACTACAAGACTAGTGGAGATATTTTGAGTGCTTATTTTTGTAGTGCAAGTTTGTTTATTTTATTTTGGTAATAAATAAAATGGGAATTTCAATATTATATATGTTTCAGCTTGCTTTTGTGGGAAGTCAAGCAGCTCTGTCTCCTGATGCATACTGGAAATCGGTTTTGCCAAACGCCCCCATGCCCAAGGCCGTCAAGGATATCCTTCACAATGGTTGGTCTTTCAGTCTAAAAGTTTCATAATTTCCTACTTAACTTTGGTATATTAGAGTTTGTATTTCCTGAAATTCGCATGGAAGAGTAATTTTGGAAAGCTACTCGATCTTCTTTTACACTCGTGATACAGTATTAATTTTTCTGTCTATATTTATGTGAAATTCTAAAATTGCCTTCCGCATGAGAGAAAACAAAGTTAAGAATAAATAAAGACAGGTGGTTTTCCCATTCCATGAAAGGGTTTTGAACAAATCCGAACCATTGATTATACTAATGGATGGTTGCGATGTGGATTAATTGTCCCCTCCGGCCCAAAAGTACTGAGATGATCCCTTTTTCTTTTTCTTTTTTTCCATTTCCTTCTACAAAATTCACAACGATAGTTGTACTTTATATTTCACACATTAAAAGACAAGGTTGTACTTCTACATGAAAACTTTAAAGATTAAAAAAATAAACTGCCTGTGCTAAAATAAGAGAGATTTTGCAAGATTAAGAAACTGCGGGTGTCAAAATTGGAGATTTTAAAAGTCTTTTTGAAGTGGTTGAGAAAAGAAATGAAGAATTGAAACAGCTCTATAGAGACAACTTCGTTGTAGAAAAATACTCCGCAGTTTATGAAGGATGTAAAAGTACGGGAATGCTCGAACGGTGTTTGTAAAGCTTAATTGAATCGCTTAATTAGTGGAGTATTGAACTCGTGACCCACGAACGAGTATTGTCACTTTCTGTGGGAGTACCAAGGGTATTTTTGGTAACTCGGATGATTGTAAGACTCGATCCTGCAGGCAGCATTCTTTAGCCAACATCGATCTTCGATCTTGATTGAGAACAAGGACGGAGACGAACAGATGAATTTTGCTAACCACGAAAATTGTTGTGGATCGATCATGCTCTCAATCGACTCTGTGTGGGTTTGCTTTACTATATAATTTGGCATTAGAGTGCATGTGTACTTTTCATGCTATTGGGCGTGTTTAGTTTGTTTTTCACCGTACGTTTTTTCTTATAATAATAATAATAATAATTTCAGTAATTAATTTTCTCTACTCTTAAGAGTATAATTTTGTATTGCTATTCGTCTCTAAATTAAACTATCCATCTCTATCTACTTCTTCGAAATTAATCGCTAGCTAGCTCGGATAGGGAGAAATTAATTAATGGCCAGTCACTTACAACTTTCTTTTTTGCTTGTGAAAGGATGGGCTACGTACGGATCGTGTTTGCACACCACACCCTCTCGATCTAGCTGGGTCTAGTTTAATTTAAGGGAAGTGCTAAAAAATACACATTTTATTTGAGTATGTATCATATGCATCCTCATTGAAACACATTAAAATATTATGATTTTCAAAATGTTATGAATTTATTGCTAAAAAGTTACAAATAATATTGATGAAAAGTTATAAATTTTTCGTATAAAAGTGACGATACGAAATAAAATGTTATGAATGACCGGTCCTATAAGTAATTTTTTATGAGGTGGCACAATATGAACCAAACAAGAAGTGCATATGGTACACACCTTAAAGAAATATGTATAGAAGACTTTCATTTAATTTAAATGTCAATATATATATAACTATCTCCCCAAGCACAAACTATCTTGCATCTAATTAATGTACGTAACATCTACCTAGGCAGGCTGTTGCTCCTAATTCTTCTTCTTCTTCCTAACTTTGCAGAATGGATTGAAGACAAAAGCACTTCTGTCGGAGTAGGCAAGGGTGGCGTAAATGTCGACACTGGAAAAGGGAAGCCTGGAAGCGGCACCAACGTAAACGTCGGGGGAAAAGGCGTTGGCGTGGACACCGGGAAGCCCGGCAAACGAACCAAAGTCGGGGTCGGAAAAGGGGGGGTCTCCGTCAGCACGGGACCCAAGGGAAAGCCCGTGTACGTCGGAGTCACACCGGATGCGAAGCCATACATCTACATCTATGCAGCTACTGAGACCCAATTACATGATAATCCTAATGTAGCTCTGTTCTTCTTGGAAAAGGACCTGAAAAGGGGCACCAAGATGACCCTGCATTTCACTAAAACCGCCAATGCAGAAACCACTTTCTTACCTCGTCCGGTCGCTGTGAAAATACCTTTTTCGTCTGACAAAATGCCCGAGATCTTTGACCAGCTTTCCGTGGAACCCAATTCAAAGGAAGCCGAGGTATGTTCCCAATCAGATTCCTAGAACAGTTCTCAATTGGCTTAATTACATCTTGCCCCCTTTAACTATCAAGATTTTGTAATTTCCCACTTGACTACCTTAAACTATCTAAACATTTCAACTTGGCCCCCTTAGTAGTCTTCGGTCGCTTAATGACGGTAAAGATCCTAAAATAGCTTAATGACAATTATTTTATGGAGAGAATGTCAGGAATAATAAACGTGACCCTCATATTATTAAAATAATATATTAGACATTTGTGTATTTTTTGTACATGAAGAGCTATTTTGCATCTTGATGGATGATGAAGGATATAATGTGGTGTTAACAAGGATAAAATAGAGGGAGACTAATAGATGGAGTGAATGAGAGTAAACGGTTTAGACTAAATTTATATTTGTGATTTTGTTAGATATGTAAGATTATATGCATATAATTTCTACCATTCTAGCCATATTTTTGACAAAAGAAAAATATTTAAGCACTTTTCTGGGCCTTTTGACTGCAATTATACAACTGAAGACAAATAAAGGGCGAACTTGAAAGGTTTATGTAGTTTAAGGAAGTGTCAAGTTTTATAGTTCAGGGGTGATTTGAAAAACTATAATAGTTTAAGAATGCAAGATCCACTTAAGCCTGTTTCATTTCAGTATATGGTATAATATTATTTGCCAATCCCCAAAGTTGATGCCAAGGATGGGATCAGGGGGGGTCTAGTGGCGGCGACCGCCATGACAAGAATTTTAGAAAATGCAATTATTATATGTAAAAAAAAAAATTATGCCCAACTTATATAGTCTCGCCACTGCTAGATTTTTTTAGAATATATTTCGCCACTGCTAGGATAAAATCCTGGTTCCGTCCTTGGTTGATGCTATATCTCAATCTGTTAATAATTTGGATTTAATTCAAACATAAACTCGAAGCTGTATAATTCTTTCCCATCATTCTTATTCTAACAAAAAGGGGAGAGGAGAGAAAATAAAGGAAGAGGGTTTACTCACATTTTCTTTTGAACGGCAAAGAAAATTTCATTATTAATCATCAAGATCAAAAGATGGTTCATCACTTCTCGTATCTTTAACTAGAATGAAAAAAGAAAAATGTAAATGAAGTTAGAAAAAAAAATTAACACTTAACGGTATTCGGTTGGCCTGCTATAGACACAATTACCGTAGAGTACCTAATATTGAATTTAGCATGTAAAACACTTCTTCTATAGTACTTCCACACACTTTAAGTTGCTCTACCTCCTACTTGCTCTCTTGTATTTTCTCTCTCTCCAATATAACATCGCTAGAGTAGATATGTATTTCAGAATTATTAGTTACATGAACCAAGCTAAGTACATGTACCACCACATTAATGGCTCTTTACTCTTGACTTACATACAAGGCTATCAATTGCAAACATGAACAAGCCATGCAGTTATACTACTGTTTACATTAGTACTGGAGTGCCTAATTTTTTTTACTCTTCCAAAAGATAATGAAAAAAACCATCAAAGAATGTGAAGAGCCTGGAATCGTAGGAGAGGAGAAGTATTGCGCGACTTCGTTGGAGTCAATGATCGATTTCACCACTGCTAAGCTCGGAAAAAGCGTCCAACCAATTTCCACTGAGGTGGACAGAGAAACTCAATTACAGAAGTACCGTGTTTCGGAAGTGAAGAAAATGGGAGGTGAAAAAAGTGTGGTGTGCCACAAGCAGAACTATGCATATGCAGTGTTTTATTGCCACAAGACGAGCACCACAAAGGCATATGTGGTTTCTTTGGACGGTGTTGATGGGACAAAAGCGAAAGCAGTGGCGGTGTGTCACACGGATACTTCGGCTTGGAATCCGAAGCACTTGGCGTTCCAAGTGCTCAAGGTGAAATCGGGGACGGTTCCCATTTGCCATTTCCTTCCTGAGGATCATGTCGTTTGGGTTCAAAACTAGATTCCCTCAGGGGAAAAATATTTAATGCATGTTGGTTTAATTCTGTATGTTTGTTTCTTTTAGAGTGGTTTGTATTTACTATTGTCACAATCTGAAGCTCTACTAAGGTACTAGTTGTATTTGTATTTGTATTTGTATGCAAGTACTACCATATCAGCGTATATGCTTTTGCATATAGTCTGCTGCATCATATTATTCAGTGATATATACTTTGTGCAAAATATTAATTAAGCGCTCCTCAATGAATGGATTTGATTTTATGGAATTCGCTACATGGCTGACTAGGGTACGAATGCCGGGTACTGGTAGTCTGGTACGTGTCTGAGTATCGAATGCATCTAATTTTCATTTCAAGGATATGCAGATACGCAAGAATGTAAGAAATCTATAGTATATATTTTGTTTTTTAATTTTTAGCTTAATTGAGACTTTCAGAATTTTTTTGGTCAATAGAGTTTACAAGTTGTCTTAGATCTTTTCATGCATGTGATATATGAGTTTGGTGCATGGCTCATGAGACATGAATTAGAAAATATATATATGCTTAGTAATTAAATTAATTATAGCCAACAAAATGTGCATGCATGTCTGAAATGAATTTCGGTTGTACTCTTACTCGAATGTCTGAGTACTCTTTTGACAGATCAAGGTGCTTTATACTACATGTTGGAGGATCCATGTAAAGTACTTAATTGTAAGGGCATCTTGCATGCTAAACTTGTAATTACAACCATCATTAATCTCTAGTTGATCAGACGATGTAAGACAACTTCGATCTATAATGTAAGTGTCATGCATGATATCTTGTTTAGAAAATGCTTACTGTAGACACTCATATTATTAGGATAATCCATCCACAACAATAAGTCGTGTTAATGTAATTGGCGATTTCCGGATGCGACAAACCGTTGGAGTCTGTAGTTATTCTTTTTCCATTTTGGGTTTGGGAGGTGATTTTATTTTGTCTAGATTAGATACTCCGCCCGTTGATTCAAGAATTGATCACGAAGGTTGTGCCGTGCATTTTGCTTGGAAAGGTATATGCATCTCATGTGCATTTAGCTTAATATTTTTCCATGCATCATTAAAGCTATTCGGTGTCTTAATCTTTTATGAAATATCATTTATGCACTAACCTTATATTATTGGCCTTGTTTTATTTGAAGGGAAATTTTGTCTAAGGCCTTTTTAGTGCTTGCGCCTTAGTAACGCCTTAGCAGCGCCTTACCAGACTAAGGCCCTTGCACGCGTGTTAAGAGAGCCTTAGTAGTGCCTTAGCCGAGTAAGGCCCTTGTACGCGTGCTAAGAGCGCCTTTAGAGGGCTCTCCAGGATTTTTCTTGCTTGACCATATATAAGCTTGTTTTTCATTTTTCTAGGGCTAGATGAGAGATAATAGCCCACTTTAGAGAGAGAAAGCATTATCTTCTTTTCTCTTGTCCCTTCATTTGCATTTTGGATGAGTTGAATCTAGCATTCAATCATCTTTGTTCAATCTAGAGAAATGCTTTGATGATCCATGTATTCTCTCTAGATTGATTCTTTTGCATAAAAATCTTCACTTTACAAAATCCATACTCTCATGCCTACGAATCTACATGGCCGGATGATACCGGAGCCGTTCTAAAGTGGAGATCGAGATGGTGTTGCTCGAGGAGTCCATGAAATCAAGAAGGGGCACGGGGTGCTAGGCAAGAAGCGGAGTTAGGTGTAACTTGGGGTAAAAGTTGGTAATTCCTAACTTGTTGTATTTTGCCTAACCTTTTGATTTATGGAAATTTGAGTAGATTAGGCCGTGGTTTTATGCTTAGGGTGTTTTGACCCTAAGTAGTTTCCACGTATATCTCGGTGTTTGTGTTCTTTAGTTTTATCGCTCTTCACTTATATTGTTGAATTGAATTGCGTGGCATGGGGATTGGATAGTTGTTTGAGTTGTTAGTTGCTATAATTTTAAATCGGTCGTCCCATTCACCCCCCCTCTGGGACTTTGTAGTGCATTAGATAATTTCAAGTCGCACATGCATGAAAGAAATAGGACCGAAATTGACATCATGAGACATTCTCACCAAGTGTCTTCACTAGCTTAATTTCTACTTATGGGATTGAGTGAATATTGTTACATTACTCTGTCAGGATAAATCATTCAAATGTATAGAAAGGAATTATGGAAAAATCAAAAGATGAAAGGTTTCCAAGTGAAATTATGCGGAAGCGTTCAAATTACTCCTGGGGGGTGGTGAATAGGAGTTTTGATAAAAAAAATCACCAATTTTTTGATTTAAAAATTAATATAGATGAACGGGTTGATTATCTCGATTTATCCAAACCAAGAATCAAGTAGTGCAGTAGAATAAAAATTGAGATAGGATACGCAAGATTTACGTGGAAAAACTTAGGGTCCTAAATAACCTTAAGCCAAAACCACGGCCTAACACTACTACTTTATTCTATTTATCGAAAAGAAGTACAGATTGCAAAATAGCAAAAACCTTACCCGAAGCTTTTACCTATTCTCACCAATCTCCAATGCTCCCAGAGCTTCTTCAAGATCCAATAGATGCACCACAGACTTCATGCCCGATCTCCGGATTCAACCAGCTCCGAATCAATCTCCAAAAGATTCGGCCACAGCAGCAAACAGCACAAAGAACCACGAACAATGAATGGATAAATGATATGATGTGTAACGTGATCCTGAAAAACCCAAAAACATTCAAGGAATTTTTTTGAACCGAGAATGTAATGGAAAAATAAAGTTTTCTCCTTAAATCTCTCCTCGGGGAGGCAGGTATAATAGACAATGAAAACGGAATACGGGCTGCGTGGAAAAACCTCACAGCCGTGCCACCCTTTCTCTCTTTTATGTATATCAAACAAAAACAGAAAAACCTTCGCCTCTGCCGGAAAAACCCCGAAGTCTCGTGCAACCCTTGTGTTCAGTTAAGCAAAAAAAAAAAAAACTCTCACTGGGTCAAAACCCCCCTATGGTAATCAACCCTTTTTATACTGCAATTTTCCCTTAAGACAAAGTTCTTCTAATTATGCATCGTATGGAAAGCAAAATTTCAGACTTTTTTTTAAAGAAAATTGATTTAGGATACACATTTATGGAAAACGAATTTTCAGAGAGATTTTATAGGAAAGACAAACGTGTAGAAAAAAGATTTCTATTCTTGGGAAAAATATGCATGATCTGTTGTATAATGCCTTTACCTCTCATGCAATTGGAGCAATTTCGTAGCGGTCAACTTGGCGCAGATAATGGGAGGAGTATTGAGCGAGAAACCACCTCTTAATTAACCTACCCATTACAATCAAACAAAATTGATATAACAAAGGTACCAATAAATGTTTTGAACAATCCTGGAAAGTGCCAAAATATGTAACACCAAGGTAATTTTGAGTTATAATGACTTGTTATATAAGTGTCTCTTTTTTTCCCTATAAGAATGCATGATATAACGGTCGTCTCTAAGTTATCTCATTTATGTAAATTAATGGTGTTTGTTGATTTGAACAAATCAAAATTCAAGGTCTTGGAATTATTGTGATTATTTCAGTAAGTTGAAGTTAAGAAATAAAATAAACTCGAGATTTATGGCTTTCGGCTAGCAATCTTAACTCTCATTGCACGACAGTTATAGACTTGGAAATATTCTACCATAATTAGGGCAGTCAAACCAACTCTCAAACGAGCTCCCGACGGTTCATTTTTACTTCACTAAAGCATATGATTGGGTTGTTTTCCTATAAAATGTATATAATGGTAACTCATATTTCACTATTACTTCGGAGAAATAGAAAGTAAGACTCATTATCGTTCTGCAAAGACTGAGTTGCAATAACTTCAATAAATTTTTAGATTGACATAAAGAAAATATTTGGGTTTGATTGATTAAAAGCTATGATTAAATTAAGCAAGATAATAAATTAGTATGGATAGAATATTTGAGTTTGTTGTACTATAGCCTAGCTTATAGGGGCTCAAATGGAGAAAGGATTTTCATGACACCAGAATGTCAGTATTGTCCTATCCTAAACAAGATATCTTGTTTGAGCTAGATTATAATCAATATCCTAGTCAGGAGAGGAGGTTGATCTTGCATTGTGGCCACCTTTATTTGCGTGGCGATATCGCAGTGAATCTATGTGTTGAAGCTATCATTTAAAGGTGCCGAAAGCACACTCACTAGCGATTGACCTCTACTTCTCCCATAACATTTTTTGCCTTTGCAACATACTTCATCTCGACAATGCCATAATGTCTAGGCGTATACGTTGCCATGAAAGGTGCATCCAAGCTGTGAGGGGTACTGAAATGAATGGTTTGGATGCAAGAGAGGCAATTTGTTCTATTGGGGAGGATCCTGAAATCACTTCTAATGGTTATGTCACTGATTATCCTAACTCTGGCTAAGATTAGCTATCAATGATGCGGAGCTTAATTTTGTTGGGGCATGGTTTAGTCTCCTTTATGTTATGTAATGTTTAGGCATCAGTCAATCACAACCATATACAAATGTATTCAGGGCAAAAGTATTAAGAATTGTATAGGTTTGTAGCCATTTCTTCTTCTCCTTCTTCTTTTATAGGCTTTAGGAAGAGATATGGGATTTAGCTAATAATGAAGTTTACCTAAAGCTCAGGAGGAGAAGCCAATCCAATGATGTATACTTCGTTCACCTAATCGATCGTTAATTTTGAGTGACGAAGAACCAAAAGTGTAATAATCTGCCTTAGCTAACTTGCTAACCCTTAGTCTGACCATGTGACTCAAATGTTAACCTCAAGTTAATAGTAGCTGGTCAGCATTATCTTATATACCATTTTTTCCCTTGAAGTTCCGATGTCAGACTATAAAGGAAGTTGTTAGGGGAAAGATTAGATGTATAGAGAGTGGATGTAAGGTCAAGTTGACGGTGATGGTATTTTTGGGATCACATGAGTGAGTAGAGAGAATCAGTAGGTGTAAAAAGAAAATGGGGTTAGAGCATTTCCAATCCTTACCGTCTTTCTATCCACATCCAAAACTTGAGGTAAAAACCATTTAAAAACCATCTCTAATAGCATACTCTTTTGCTTACCCAATTTGAGTTCTACTTTTTTTCTTACCCAAATGAAGTTATGAAGCGGTTTCTGGCGTGCTCGATCAACAACCTGCAAAATAGATGAAAACTATGGACATGGTGTGGCTGTCGCCAATACCCCTCCAATGTCTAAGTCAGTTGATTTGCCTTAGAAGAGATAAAGGACTAATGAACTTTATCAAGCAAAAGTTGCTTACCCTCTTGTGGAATTGGTCTCTTTATATAGGCATTTTGGGAGGTTGAGTCCCATTAAGACTTGGGCCCTTATGTCTAATTCGCTTATGGCGGACTTGGATGGGTATCAGAATGTCCTTTTTACCTTAAGTAGCTAGGGCCAGCCTTGAGTTGAAGCTGGAGGTGTAGCCGCTTTAGACCTCGTGATTTTGTGCAAAAATCAGGGTTCCATTGTCCATATAATACAAGTATATATTATATATAAGTTTCTGTGTTTTCCAACCCAAGAGAAGGTCTAGTCAAGTTAGGTGTGCAACCTTAATCGAAACAAGGGCTCCCTGGTTTGAAACCATGCTTTAATTAATGGATGTAGACTCAAGACTATCTACAAGAAATTTGGGATCTCCCAACGGTTTTTTTAGTAACGATTCAAAAAACTGTCGGTGTAGATAGTGTATAGCAACGGTTTGCAAAACGTTACTAGAAATAGGACTATAGCAACGGTTTTCATGCAACCGTTACTAGATTACAAGACTATAGCAACGGTTTTCCATAACCGTTGCTAAAAACCGGACTATAGCAACGGTTTCAAATAAACCGTTACTATAAACCGGACTATAGCAATGGTTTCCAATAACCGTTACTATAAACCGAACAATCGAGACGATTTTATTTTCCTTGTTGATTAAATCATTCTCATTAAAATTTGGCCCGATCGAGTTTAGAAAAATTATTTATTGAGACAAAGAAAAAAAAATTATTTCCAGAAAATATTTTTAAAAAATATTATTTTCAGAAAATGTTTTTAGAAAATATTATTTTCAGAAAATGTTTTAAAAAAAACTTTTTTAAAAAATATTAATTTTAGAAATTTTTTTGAATTTTTTTTTAAAATATATATTTTCAAAACTTTCTTATTTTTCAAAAATGTTTTGCAAAAATTTTTTTAAAAAAAACTATTTCAAAACTTTCATATTTTTCAAAAATATTTTTCAGAAATTATTTTTGTTTAAAAATACAAAAATGTTTTTTAAAACTTTCTTTTCTCAAAAAAAGATTTCAAAAACTATTTTGTTTTAAAAATGTTTTCAAAAGACCTTTTTCTTCAAAAATAGTTTCAAAAAATAGTTTTTTTTTCTTTCAGAAAATTGATTATCAACTTTTTTAAGAATTTTTTTTTTCAAAAATTAGTTCAAAAAAAATTTTCCCAAATTGTTTTGTAATTAAAATGTTTCTTCTTTGGAAAATTATTTTTGAAAACTATTCTTTATGTCATAATTAATCCCACGCGAACCAAACGAGGCCTTACATAAGCTAGCCCACCCGGTTTGCATAGTATAAATATTATTAGGCCCTTAATATTACACAAGTGCTGGGCTAGCCCAGCTGGTTCGGACTCGCGTGTGCATACGCGAGGTCTTGGGTTCGATTCCTAGGAGGAGCAAAGTTGTTGTGTTGCATTCCACGTGCCATGCGGGAGGCCACGTCAGCGCCACGCGGGCGCCACCTGGAGGCCACATCAGCGCCACACGGGCAATAGGTGGAGGCCACGTCAACGCCACGTGGAAACACGTGGCTGCCATGTCATATTTTACTCCATATTTTAAAATAAAAAAAAACTTGCTTTTATCAACGGTTACAACCGTTGCTAAAGAAACCGTTACTAAAAAAAATCTATACCAACGCTTGGCAAAACCGTTGCTATACCTCTATACCAACAGATATCTCGCAACGGTTTGGCCAACGGTTGGTGAACCGTTGGTATTGCTTTTAGCAACGCTTTTTGTGTTTTTTAGCAACGCTTTTAACCGTTGTTATATCTCAATTTTCTTGTAGTGATCCAAATCGTTTGCACAACATAATTTACTTGTAACTTTTAACACAATGTACTAAAAAAATTTAATTTTACTTAACAAACATTGATAAAAAATTATTTGAATAACCGTCAGAGAAAACACAATGTATGGCCGGTACTTTGTATGTTTGATTCATATTTCTAACGGCATAAATTTATTTAAAAAATTGTCTTACTTAAATTATGAAGCTAAAATACCATGTTTAATCTTTTAACCGTAACAACAAATTTCTTTTTAACAGTTTATTAGCCATCTATATGGAAGTTTTTTTTGTTAAAAAGAACTAGGCCACATTTTAAAATTCACTTTAGGCCTCTAAAATATCAGGGCCGGCCTTGACCTTTGAACTTCATAATCTTTATCAAGACTGAGAGCCCCTGTGGCATCTGGATTCTCCATTGTTATCCTTTAGGATTTCTAGGTCTTATCCCTTAGAATGGGACAAGACCTTCGCTGTCTTTGAAGTCCTTTAGACTATATGAACTTCCTTTGTAGAGTATCTCATGATAATTGGTTCCAGCTTATTAGTTTACTTGCTTGGCTTCCTGAGCTGGCCCTTAGGCCGAGCTGGTCATTGTTCATGTTGAATTGGCCCTTTAGGCTAAGTTGGGTGTTTGTACGAGCTGAGTTCATAGGCTGACCTCAGCTCTAGGACTGGTCAACTGTCACGTCCTCAATTTTTAACATATATATAAAAGATTTTTGTAATAAGAATCCTCACAATATCCGCACGATACCCAAAAGAGCTCAACATTTTTATTTCGATAATTGCATCACAAAGTCCATCAGGTTCCCAAATATTACATCATTGGCTCAATGACCCCAAATTAACATAAGTATCAAGTCTCAAGAGAGTTAAGGGTTTACAAATATTCCATAATCAAAGAATTATAACTTAAGTTACAAATACATCATTCAAAATAAATTTATAAAGATGAATAGGTAACTCATTTGGTTAGCTTTCAAAAAGGCATGTCCACACTTCAAGCACTCCAGTCATGCAAGCTATTGATCCGGGTTAGCACCTAAAAATAATATAAGGCTTGAAATACACTAGCCCAGTAGAAAAGTCTACGCAAATTCTATATGCAAATGAGCAACACGGATAAACAAATGAAGGAAATCAAACGACAACGGATGTAAGCACAACCTATCATGGTCAAAGTGTCCAACTATCACCAATCATTCTTCTCGACATACTCTTATATTCTATTCATTTCATTCGTGTCTCAATAACTCATATCATTAGTGTGTCTGAGCTGAAGCTCCTGCCGGGCTAATTATGGGACCCCGATATCTCCTGCGAAGCGCCCACCTTGAAGGTTAAGCCTTGAGTGTTCAATATGAGTATTAGCTCCTGCCGGGCTAATTATAGGACCCCAATATCCCCTGCCAGGCACCCACCCGTCGATGGGCCCCGAGTATTTGTACGTCGTTCACATACTCAAATGTATCGTTCGTACAAACATTGTGCAAGAAGCTCATACTTATCATGTCGTAGTTCCACGAATTTGAACAAAACCAATATATATTTCTCATTGATCAAAAAAGACATGCATGACTGCCCAAACTCTTATCATATATGATAAAACAATCATATAAACTCATTGAAATGGCTTAAAGCTTTGGAAAGGTGAAATTGTAAAGGCACAGGAAGATTGAGCATTTGACTTGTGGTCTACCGGTAGGGGACAGGAGGCTACTGGTACAAACCAAAAACAGTGGGTACAAAGTTTTGGCTTGCAAGTGTTCTACCGGTAGATGGGAAAATGGTACCGGTAGAGTCCGAGAAAAATTTGTAATCCTATCGGTAGAGAATAAGAGTCCTACCGGTACAAACATAAAACAGTGGGTACACAATGTCACGACAACGATGTTCTACTGGTAGAGAAAACATCCTACAAGTAGGGATCCGAATTTTCTGGCGATCGATTTTTCACCACTTTGACAGATTTTGATCCAATCCCAATAACAATCAAAATAAGTTCGAATAAGGCGTAGAAACACTCAAATAACATATAAAGAGAGGTAGAATTTTCTACCTTGAGTATCCAAGCCGAAACCGAAGAGATTGAGCAAGCCCTAACTTTCGGAATCCAAATCGAGCTAAATACACCGAACCAAGCTCTATCCAACGCGATACGAGCCCGAATACGCAAGTAGAAGATGGAGTGGAGGTTGATTGTTGTGGGCTTTGAGTTTGGAGGAGAGTTTTTTGGTGTGGGAGATGAGAGAGAGAGAAAGAAAGAACGGGAGAGAGAAAATGAGATGGAGGAAATGGGAAATAACTTCCCCTGACACACACACATATATACACACATGCACTATATCACATTAACACCCATATTTTTCAAACTCTTGCACATTTAACCTCCACATTCATATTTACGTCATTTTTACCCTTTTTCCTCAATTACAAACATTAAAATTAAATAAAAAAAATTTACGAGTCTCTACATCAATAGAAACCAACTCTTTCATGTTGGCCGTCACACTACTGGAACTACAACATAAAACACTTTTGGTGACAAAAAATTGTGTTGACACCGAATATATTCAATGGTGACTAAAAATTTTACTGCTTGTCACCGAAAACCAATAGCTAACACTCCAAATCAAGAGGAGATTTGGTGACAGAAAGTTTGTCACCGAAGACAAGTTTCAGTGACAAACATAAAGTTGTCATTGAAGGATCTGAATTTTTGCACTCCTGGCTTCTTTTTTATTTAGTTGCGCTTTAAAGATTAGTTATACAGTGTAAAACGACGTCGTTTCATGTAGTTTGCTTGTCACCGAAAACAAGCCCCAATTTTGCTCTAGCCCTAATTTTGCTCCATCAGACCCTGCCTCTCTCCACTCACGTTGCCTCTCCATTCACGCTGAAGACTCAGAGTCAACCATTCCCGCTAAAAACTCACGGGCTGCCTCTACAGTATCATCTTTATCTCCATATCCGCCCCCTTCCTTGCCGAACTCTTGCTCAGATATCGAGTAAACGCGAAAGAGAGCATTGAGTAAAGCCCTACTTTGATTTCAGATATCTTTTTCTCATTTCATTACATCTCTCCCTCTTTCTCCTCGTCTCTTCAAACTTCATTACGTCTCTCCCTCTTTCTCCTCCTCTCTACAGACCTCAAGCTCTCCTTCTCCGAAAGAAGAGAGAACACTGAATCAAACTCTAAATCAGGTATGAAACCTTCTCTTTCTCGCACTTGTGTGTATATTTTTCCCTATTTGCAAAAAATTATGGCTTCATTTGAGTTATAAAATTAGAGATTCATTTGGCTTAATTAGGGCTTGATTTATGCTTTCCATCGTCATCCGGTCTCTCTCAATTTTGTGCATCTGTGTTTGAAACTTTCGTCAATCGCTTTAGGGTTTTCCAAGGATGGCGTCGTGGTCTGGTGAAGCTGGGGGCCAGTAGGGTTGGGTGAAGGTGGTGGTCTATGATTGGTCGACTTCGGGTTCATTGTTTTAATTTCACAGACTGATTTGGTACTTTTCATTCTCGTGCAGAGAGAAAATTTCCCTAGCGCTCGAATTGCCTCTCACCAATCCATCTCTATAAGTCTCTCTCTCTCTCTCTCTCTCTCTCTCTCTCTCACTCTCTCTCTCATATTTGGCTTTCTTTTCGCTCACTACTAATATTTCTATGTTTCTCTCTCGGTATTTCTCCATCTCTGTTTCTTCTTCAGCAGATTTGGGTTTCATTGTCCGGGGTGAGGTATTTGTTAGGGCAGTCGATTAAGGGAGGGAGGGGTTGAGGGGAATGAGGGTTTCTAGGTTTCGGTTAGCACGCAAATAAGCTTTGGTTTTGTGGCAGGAAATGGTAAAACCCCTTACTTTCTCGATGGAATTACTTTTATGAAGAAAATATTTTTGAAAATCTAATCCCATTCTAGCAATTTCGCTAGTCCTTTTTAGTACAGTTGGCTATATCAGGAATTTTTTGAGTGCCAAAAGGGGTGTTATGCCAACTCAAGTGAATTTGGCTTTCTATGCTAATTGGCGTTTACCTTAGAAGGTTTTTTCTTAGCTTAAATATAGTGTAGATATTGCTTTGTTTTCTGTTGGCATGTTTTGCTTGTGATCCTTAGGACTAGTATTTCAGTTATTATGTATAAGAACACAATTATCAGTTTCAACATGCTTTGAGGCCGCTAGGGTCAATGGAGTCAAGAGGTATGCTGCCCTAGGTTTTGGAAGAAGACAAATTTTCCATGTTGAGAGAAGTTAGAGTTCTTAAGTCTGGACCGATCTACATTATTTAATCATGTAGTTGAACTGTCAATGTTACATCTTACTATGGCTGGTAAAAATTCAAGTTCTGTTTGGATATATGCAGATTTCCAATGACAAGATTTGATGTGGAAGGAATCTAATGCATGGCCTGCGGAGGTTGGTTTGTTTTCTCTAGTAGGCAAACCTCTAATCTAGTTGTAGTTTTCTTCCCAATTGTTAGAAAGCAATTTATGGGTTTCTTCTTTTTGGTTTTTATTTTTAGCCTTAAGATGCTTATGGCGTGGAGAAACTCGCGACAGAAGAGCTGTGTAAGCACTATACAAAAGATTTTGAAATTTAGTGTCGGATTTGTAGGGGGATGAAAACAATTGGTGTTCTGGACAACACCAATCTGCAACGGCTTCACGTGCCTCTACACCAGAACCCTAGCTCGTCGTTGGAACCCTGATCTGCAAAACAGACAAGGGGTGAGTGCACCTTTGCTTATCGTTACAAAGGCCCTCCGATGCCAAAGTTAGTATCACGTACCGATTAATAAACCCTAATTATCAGTAGGAGAATAATGTGAATGCCAAATATTACATACCTTTTTCCTCTAGGTTTACCTTGTATTTATAGATTCATAGATGCCTACTGTCCAAGCATCCTTGTCGCCCTGGGATTCCCTATCTCGTATAGGAAACCTAGGATATCTTGGATTCTCGTTCCCTTATCAATTCATTACCGTAGTTCTTTTAGGACTCTTGGCCGAACATCCCCATTTCGTTGGGTGTCTTTCCCAGATCCTATATACTCGGAATCTTATTTCCTTACGGAATATTACTGTTCTGGAACCTTCCAGAGCGTTCCCACCGCTTTAGCATTTAGGGCCACTTCTTCCCCTGTTTGGCTATCTCGTTGCCGAACAGTAAACATGGACCATTGCACTTAAATACAATTGGTCCTCATCTATATATGGACAAATGACTTCACATGTCTCTTGTCCTTATCACCTGAACAGACTGCCTGGATCAATGACGTCTCATGTCACTAGTCCGAATCGCCGTTCACTATACTGCCTGGCGGTAAGCCCTTTCATACTTACCACGTGCTCCCGTACACCACATGTTCGGCCACTAATTATGTCTGTTCGGGAATACCTCATTACAATTGCTCCCCAGCTTTATCCATCTACCACTGTTCGGGGGCAATGGGTGGTGATTAGCACCCAAGATCGTATGATCTTGGGGCTTTAATCCTCTAATTTGTGGCTTTTAATTGTTTAAAATAGTCGTTTTTATCCCATATTGCAGGTAAGGTATTTTTGTTAGCATTTCAGGTAACACGTGCTAATAAGGCGGTTTTGAACGCCAAGGGATATATCGGGTTATAGCCAAGTATCCAATTGCCCGACGGCACTTGTTTCAATGTCATCGGAACTTATTGGCACTAGAAGAAGCCTCATAGATTGGCCGGAGGTCAAAGTTGGCGAGGAGCGTGCCAAAGTGTTTCAAGCAAGGCAAGTGCATGGAGGATGGCCATCGAGGGCATCCAAGAGTCCAAAGCCACAAGGCATACCTCCGCCAAGTCCCATTGATCATGTAACGAAGCATTGGAGGGCCGTCAGGGCACCACAAGGCATGATGGCCTAAGCTGGCCCTGTTCTGCAGATTTCACACAGAGGTACCAATACCTCGTTTTTGAGCTATTGGTACCATATTGCCGAATTGGAAGACAGTTTAGTTGGTACCAATACCTCGTTTTTGAGCTATTGGTACCACAGCCCGTATTGCAGATTTTTTGTTAACTTTTTCAACTTTCCATATATGGAAAGTTTCTACTTCTAGTATGTTTTGGGGACTTTTTGGTCCACTTTTTGGCTGATTGTTTAGGCCTATTTATAGTCTTTTATGCCATTTATGGCCATAGGTAGAGAGATACACTTTAAGTCATTTTGGTTTTTAAGAGCTCCTTAGTCTTTCTTTGAAGTTTTTGCATTCAATTCCTCAACAACTCAAGTAAGTTATGGTTGGATGTTAAATTCTCAAGTATTAATGTTGTAGCTACAAGTTTGATCTCTATATAAATCAAGTTTATTCTCATTTTTATCGGTGAAGCATGTTTTCATTTTCTAGCATGATTTCTAGTCTTTTTCCTATGAGTGAGTAGTCGATTAGGCTTGGCTGGGGTGATTAATGCTCCGAGATTTACGTTTATCTTGTCTTTCTCAACTCTCGACTTAAAGTTTGATAAGGAAAATGAGCATTGTTCGGCCTTTATGTAACAAAACTAACCGATGTTAATCTCCGGTGATCATGTGCTTGCTCACATGGTTCTGTGAGCGATGTCTCGGTTTGTGTTTGCCAAAAGAATGAAAGAACTCACTCATTTTCCATGTCACACTTCTAGTCTTTAATGATTTTCACCGCTAAATCTTCCGGTTGATAGCCTAAGCCGTGCGATTCAACCGAGTTTTCCTTGAGAAAGTTTAGATAACTTAAGTCCCGGGTGTTAGTCATTCCAACGCCATGCCGCTTGTCTTATTTTAGTAAAAGCTCATTTTCTAGTCTTTTCAATCAAACAATTTCCACCTTTAAGCAAAACCAAAAGTTGGCGGCCTAAACGCCGCACCCCTTTCACTAAAAATCCTGGCAAGCTATAAGGAATCATCTCTGTGGGTACGATCCCGGACTTTCCGGTATTTATGCTGACAACGACTTAGCCCTACGCTCGGGGTAAATCAACCTTTTCAACGGTTAGGTTGTGGTCGAAGCATATTTTGGCGCCGTTGCCGGGGATTCTTTCTATATAGCTTATTGGGAGGTTCGACAAACCATTGTAAGTATTCCATTTCTTTTACCTTTGTGCTTTGTCTACTAGCGCTAGTGGAAACCTCTAACCGATCATACTATCAACTTGAGGTGTAACGAAGCTAGTTCTAGTATTCACTGTCTTTTCTTTTCTTTTCTTTTCTCTTATTGCACATTACTACATATCGAGGTGGCGGCATAGCCCCTCGGAATTGTCTTGAGAGAGAGGTGGCGGCATAGCCCCTCCAGTCTGTTTTTTCCTTTTTCTTTTTTTCAAGGCGGTTACTTGGTTCTGAATTGCTCGCAACCAAGGTTTATGCTTGTTGTGTATCGAGGGCCTCGGATATATTGGAGTCCTCGTTCAAACCGTCTGCATCGGTCTAGTTCTCCTCCTGGCATACAAACCGGCACTCTACGAGCATACTCTCCCCCAAGCAGTTATTCTCAGCCATATTCTCCATCCAGAAAATCAATGGCAGATGAGGAAGTTCCTCCGGTAAGGACTCTCAAAGATTATTTGAATCCGGAAAGGGTCACTCAACGGTCTCCTATAGTGTTTCCACGCCCCACCACGGCTGCAAATACATTCGTGTTCAAATCTGACTATCACCGCTGCATCCCATTTTTCCATGGTATGGAGCGCGAGGATCCTTATCAACATATCCGGGAATTTGAGGAAACTCTTCAATCTTTTGTAACGGTGGATGCACATCTCAACCAAGCACGCCTGAGGCTTTTCCCGTTCACTTTAAAGGACAAGGCCAAGACATGGTTTCACTCTTTGAAGCCTCAGTGACACGAAACACGAAAATGACACGACTCGAGAACACGAATTCTAAATGGGTCGGGTTCGGATTAAACACGCGAGACACGAAATTGACATAACCAACACGGTTACTAATCTGTGTCACCCATTAACACGAACATATAT
>BPLS01000572.1:316202-326886 GCA_019656275.1 Rhododendron kiyosumense
AACACCCACACAAATCACACTTGCACTCCCTCGAATATCAATCCTAAGACATTAACCCCGAATCAAATAAATTCAAGAAATTTCATATTTTCCTCAATTTCCAACATTTATAAAAATTTTAAATAATATCCGAAAAATACGGGTCCTTACAACTGGCTTCTTTCCTGATGGAAGATCAATGAGCTCCCACATTTTGTTCTTCTAGTAGGACTTCATTTCTCCATTCATTGTTGCTTTCCACCTGGGATCCGCAAGGGCTTCCTGTACACTGTTAGGAATAGATACAACGGATAATTGATTCACAAATGACTTATTTGATTCAGACAAGCGATGGTTGGACACATAATGACTCATGGGATACTTGACCTTGCTAGTAAGTTCAGGTTCATATATGGATTTAGGAAGAGTTTTTTTTCTTTTCATCCCCCAAACTATGCACTTTTCCCCTACTTAGTCCCTAAACTATCAATTTGATGATTTCATCCCCTCAACTATCATACCGTTACCTACTTAGTCCAATAGATAATGGAAGTTAGGAATTTTGACGGAAAATGCCATGTAAGGCATGTTTGGGACCCTGTAGAGCAGATACTTGATTATGAGAGCCTTAGAGATAAAAATTAATTATGACCCTTTAGGATAAAATAATCAAAAAAATAAATCCTTCGCACCGGTTTCAACTGATTGAAAATTGGATTACTTAATTTTGAACCGGTGCGAAGATCTTATTCTTCTGATTATTTTATGCTAAAAGGTTATAATTAATTTTTCTTTTTAAAGCTCTCATAATCAAGTATCTGCTTTAAAGAGTCCTAAATAAAGAATAAATATTTAATTATGTAGCCCTAGAGATAAAAATTAATCATAACTCTTTAGAATAATATGATCAGAAAAAAAAAGATCTTCACACTGTTTCAAACAGATTGAAAATTCGAGCACGTAATTTTTTTAGAATGTTTATATACTAAAAAATATGGTTACAAAATTAAGTGTTCCAATTTTCAATCAGTTGAAACCGGTGCGAAGGTTTTATTTTTCTGATTATTTTATCCTAAATGGTCATAATTAATTTTTACGTATCTCTAAGGCTCTCATTATCAAGCATCTGCTCTACAGGATCCCAAACGGGCCTTACATGGCATTTTCAGTCCAAATTCCTAACTTTCGTTATCTATTAGACTAAGTAGGTAACGGTATAATAGTTGAGGGGATGAAATCGTCAAATTGATAGTTTAGGGACTAAATAGAGAAAAGAAGCATAGTTTAGGGGATAAAAAGAAAAAAAAAACTCATTTAGGAATACCTCTATTACTACGAGGAGGGTTGTGTCTTCTAGGAGAGTTTGGAACTAACTCAGGAGCATCCTCTACGAGTGATTGGTTATGTGTGTCAGGCTGTGGTGAGAGGGATTCAAACAATGGTGTCGTTTCTTCAAACCTCCTATGAGTCTTTCATTACAACTTGTATCCAAAGTGTTCTCTGGGCTATATGGGTTTTCATATTCATTGGATTCTTGAGAGTCCTCATCATAAATAGTATCCAAATTGTTCACATTATGATCCACATGTTCAGTTACTTTAGCATAATCGTAACTCAGAACTTCATAATCATACGTCTGAGTTTGATCTTCCTCTTGATGGTACTCCCCCTGAAGAGCACGCTCAGACGAAAAATACATCTTATCTTCATGAAAAATAACATCTAATGTAATATGAATGACCTTTGTGTGAGGATGATAACACCGATAGCCCTTTTAATGAGATGCATACCCTAAGAAAACACAATGTAGTGCTCTAGGCTCTAATTTACTCCGTTGATGTTTGTGAAGATGTACAAACGCAACACAACCAAAAACACGAGGTTGTAAGTTAGGGACAGTGGGAGCATTGGTAGCATCTTGTAGAGCTTGAAATGGTATTTGAAACTTGATAGTGCTAGATGGAACACGGTTAATGAGGTATGCAGTAGATAAAAGGTGATAAGCACCCGATAATGCCATTAAGGGTGCTCTAGTTTTCTAGTTTAAGTTCAATTTAATCGTTAATAGTGTTTTTAATTGCTTTTGCTCGTTAGATTTGTTGGTTTTGCTTTTGTAGAAAATTGGTCAAAATAAGAATTTTAAGGCCAAGAAAGGCAAGGCAAGGCCAAGGCAGGAAGACAAAGCAGAGCAAGACCAAACGGCTGGAGTTATTGGGCTCAACATCAATGGGAACATCGATGCCGAGGGGCTTATCCAGGAAGGCAGTTATTGTGCTCGGCATTGATGGAAAGAAATACATTACATCGATGCCGAAGCCTTGAGCATAGCAATCTAAGCCCTTCTCCATCGATGCCGAGGGCTTTACCCGGGCATCTTTGAAGCATTTTAGGAAATATTCCGTGCGCGAATCATGGAGATATAAAAGCCCGTGATGTCACTTGTACAAACAACTTTTTGATTGCACAATTTTAGATCTAGGATTAGATTTACTTGGTTTTTGAATTGTTCTTAAGTGTTCTTCATTTCCAGTTTTTAAACTTTTAATTTTCTGCCTTAATTAGTTTTGTTTTGTAATTGTTGTCTTCATTAAAGTTATAGCCGCTACTCCGATCTATCATATTCTCTAGTTTATTTCAAGTGTTGCTTTTTCAATTATGTTAGCTAGATTTTTGCTTGCTCTTATCTCTCTAGATATGTGTGAGTAGTTTTCCAAGGTTAAGTCATGGGGTGATTAGCACCTCATGGCTCAAGTAAAATTGCATTTTTCACCAATAAAGTTTAAATCTTTGGTTCGAAAATCGATGTGGGGTTCGGGTTTGTTTGTCAAATTGCTAAGGTGTTAACCTCTTTGATCATATGTAGGTAAGAGTATAGCCTACTTACCACACATGGTGTTTGGAGCTCTGTCGCTCGAGGTGTTTGCCAAATGAACTCTAAAGCTAACTTGGAAATTGAACCATTTTATCTTCCGGGTTAATAACTTTGGTTGAGTATCTTAAACCGTGTAATTGGGTGACGAATGTGATTTAACTCGAGTCGTGGGTGTTAGTAATTCCTAGACCTAGCCTGTCTTTTTCCTAGTTAATTCGCTTTTAATTTATCCTTTTATTTCCACCGCTTAAAGTAAAACAAAGTTGGCTATCGAAAGGCCAAAAACCCTTGCTTACATCTACAAATCCAGCAAAGCAGTATAATTATTCCCTTGGGTACGATCCCGGTCTTCCGAATTATTATGCTTCAAATGACGTATTAAGCCCTACGCTTGGGGCGTTATTCCTTATGTCGGAGCTCAGCATCCAGGATGCCTCACTTGGACTGGCTGCGAGAGCTTCGAAACTGTCTCCCGGCAATGCCTCTTCCAATGGTTCACACTGTCCACTTGGAAATTGTACAAGGAGATCTGCCAAGGCCTGACACTTGATGGCCCGTGGAGTGACGCATGTAATCTCAAATTCTGCCAAGGCCAGGAGCCATCTCGCAATCCTCTGGGATAAGGCTGGTCGCGACAGTAAATATCTCACAGGGTTGCTCTTAGTAACGAGCTGTATTGGAAATGACAAAAAGTAGTGCCTCAACTTCTAAGCAGTGAATACGAGGGCTAGGCAATGTCGCTCCACTGGGGGAATCTTCCGGCTAATGTAGTACACCGATCGCTCCACCCCCCTCTATTTCTTGAACAAGGAGTGCCCCGATGGATTTTGGCGTCGATGTCCGGTACAGGATGAGAGGCTTCCCTTGGGTACGAAGCATTTTTTGCGTTGTTGCCGGGAGACAGTTTCGAAGCTCTCGTAGAATCCATCATGAAGAGTAAAGCTGTTGAAAATTAGTTTGATCGGATAGCGATAGGTGTGTGAACAAGTTGCATTTTATTTTGTGAAATAGTTTGTTTCTAAGTCCAAACTAAATTTGGTGTGAATTTGCCGGACATTTTGCAGACATGTTCTTTGTTCCAAGTTGTTTGAGATGAACCGTTTGGATCATAGTTGTGGACTCGCTTTGGGTGCACTAAATGGGAGTTTAAAGGGGAATGGACAGATCCGTTATGTAGAGAAGCTGATTTCAATTTGGAAAAATGATTGAGCCAAGTCAAGTAATTGTTTTGTCCTGTCTCATGTGTGTGGCCATGCCATGCCCAGGTTTCATTATCACTTTATTGTCATGGAAAAATCTCTTTATAGGATTGGCTCACCTATTTTTTGAATAAATGTTTGGTAAAAGATTATCGACGACTTGACTTGCTATTAGGTCTTTCATTGGCTCAATTTCGCATAAACTTTCTGGTTTATTATTTGCTTTCTCATATTTGATGAGTCTTCATGAGAGAGTTGAATTAAAAAAGACAGTGAACCAAATTCTCAAAAAGTTTCCTAGTAAAATAAAACAAGCCAAGATTTTCAGATTATTTTGGCTTAGTTTCTTTTCTGACTTTTTTATATGTTGCTCCTCTTAGCTCTGTAGTCTTCTATAGCACTAGAGTCTTTCTGAAACTTGAGATGGCCGTAGTGTCATGGAATTGTCCAAACAGTATCATAATAGTCAGCGAAATGGCAAACCAAGACTGAATCAGACTTCACAAATCAAACAGATAGTCCCTAGTCCAGTAGCCCTTAGTCCATCCCTGCCGTGAGTTAGGAATCAGCTTCTACGAGTCTTGGTGATCCATCAATGATCAGAAGGAGCTTACAAAAGCCCAGCCATTTCTTTGAACAAAGCCTGAAATCCAATAGCGGAAACAATGTGACTTTATTTCGGAAAGGCAATTAAATTAACCGGTTGCTCGTCTAAGTACGCTCTCAAAATACTGCTTTTTGATTTTTGGCGCTTTCAACCGTTGCAACTTCTTTAATTTGCATTTGTTAATAAACAGCTAATGGACGCTAAGAACCTAAAAATACTTATCCGAAATACACGCAACACACTTTTAAATGCACAAATAGTTACAGTAGACCCATGTCAAGCAGGACCTGAGCAAAACAACCCAGTTTGTATCCACCTTAAGAAGGGAGAACTTATTTCCTGTCTGTGTCCAAAAATATGTCTATTTTCACTCTTGTACATGTTGTGTGGAGAGCGTCTAGAAAACTCGCACACAACAATATGAACAGATATAGGTACGGCGACTATCAATGACAGCATCTTAATATACTAATACTACACACCACCATTTCAGGGCCTAATCATCTTAATATACTTTTTTTTTTTTGAATGGCGAAAAAGGGATATTAATACTAATACTACACACCACCATTCTCTCGTTTGGCACTGCAACGGAACAGGAAAGTCCAATTTCAGGGACTGGTACAAGGCAAACCTCCAGCCTAGCACACTACGCCAAATATTGTCTTTAGTGGCATGAAAAATCCGCCGTTAATAGTCTAAAAACCGCTGGTAATAGTATTACCGGCGATAATAATGCCAAAAATATACCGCCGTTAAAACAACTGTCAGGAATACAAAAACGGCAGTAATAAACCGCCGGTTAAATAAAAACGGCAGTAATAAACCGCCACTAATAATATTGTCGTTTTTAATAATATTCCCGGCAAAATTATTTTCTTGCCGCTAATACGGCCATTAATGGCATTAATATACTGCCGGCAATGGACTAGCACTAACATTTGCTTATATTATAAAAGCCCCGTATATATAATTAAATTAATTCACGTACGTTCCACATACCACAAAATGCCAAAGCTGTCAACTATTTATGGTAAGATAAATATTGAAGTTAATATTACATTAATATTGTTTAATTGGGTTTCCACACATTAACCAAGTTCAAACGTACATTCGCAATTAAAGTTGTCAAAACATACAAACTAGCCCCACTATTTGTGCATCTCCAAAACTGCGCAGTCTTTGACGTAGTCTTTTGCCTGGTCCGATTGGCTACTCTTCCTCTTCCAATAAAATTCGGGGATCAAGGATCTTCATTACCTGATCAGGAAGAGACATATTTACATAGGTATGGAGGCTAATACTCTGTAAACAAGGTGTTTGGAAATTTATTATTTTAATAGTAAATTTATGTACATCTTTTGGTGCTAGACTTTTATAAGTCACTTATCTATCTGCGTAAGAGGCTCTTATCTTAGCGGTTATTTGGATATCTAGGCAAATCTAGAAGAATCAAGGAGAATCTCTAGTAAATCTAGAAAAATCTATCAAATTTAGAGAGGATCGGGAACATATCTTTCATATCTATCCATATCTAGCAAATCTAGAGCATATCTATCCATATCTAGCAAATCTATCCATATCTAAGTGGATTTAGTCATTAATAGAAAAGATATAGTTTGGATTCATATCTATCCTATGAGATTTTGTCATGAATGAAAAGATATGATATGGATTCTTTCTTGCCTATATAAAGCTTACTTGAATGAAGCAATAAAAGCTAAGAGCATCTGCAAAGGGAATAATCAAAACCAATAACCAAAATGTGCCACGTCAGCATTTGATTATCCATTTAGTTCATAATCAAACTTAACAATTTCTACCTCCACATTGGTTATTTTTGCATCCTAAACAAAACAAACCCCCATAATACACAATGCATATATGTCCAATCACAAACGAGTTCCAACCATACCAAATTATTCGTCTCGATGAGACGATTTCAATGTGAGGTGTTTTTGAATTATTGAGTTTTGAGTTTAGTTATTGAGTTTTGGTTATTGGTAAAAATTGTTAAGTTTGATTATGGAATGAGTGAAATTTGGTTATTTGCTAAAAGATTTGTAACTTTGCTTATTACAATGTAGGGTATTTTTTTAGTATTGTTGTTAAGTTTGCTTATTCACAATCATTTGCTTATTACAATGCGGATGCTCTAAGAAAGCCAAGAGTAATGCAAAGCCTTTTCCAAAACACTTAGCTTCTTCCATACTCAATTCTTCCTTCTATCTTTGTTCTTTTAAAACCAGTGAGTTTTAATTTGTACATGAGAGTTTTGGGCAAAGTGTAAGGGTGTTCTTTTGTGGAGCTTTGGGTTCTCCTACTTGTGCAGAGTGGGTCCGAACCATACGATAAATTATCGGGCTGTTATATCTTGGGGGGGACAAGTCAGAAATTTTCTACTGCACCGGTTTGTTACCGTAGAGGGCTCGAATCTCCTTACAGAGATCGAGATTTCCGTGACTTAGCCTGTTAATTTGTCCGTTATAATTTTATTCTTTGGTATAAATTGTTGTAATATCACCAACACAAGGTACTAGCAGTAAAAAAGAAGTTGTTATGCACGATCTTTAAGTAGGTAATTATAATTTTTCCCCTCTTCTAGTGAAGAATTAATCCAATTAATTGCTTTTAGCGTTGTGGAGTTTACAGACAGCCACTTTTGATCATATTGAAACTAGTTAATGAAACAACATAGTACATATAGGATTTGATTTTAATTTGTTTCCAAAATCTAGCGCTCCACTCTTATATAAATACAAGACCCTATGTATACAAAGTTATTCAATCAAAAAAACATATTTCTTTTCTCCTCAATATTGTAATTTCTGCAAAGAGAATGGAATCCCAGACAACGAACACATTACTATATAGTTGGTTTGGTGTTAATCCCTCTATACTTTCATTTTTTGTTTTTGTTCCGGGCCCACATCTATGATCTGAACTATTCATCTCGTTACATTCATAATGAAAAATATGATTGCAGAAAGTTATATTAATTCAGAGAGAGTAAATTATATACACTGGCAGTATAAATATTTGTTTTTCTCCAAATCAATTACATTGTGCCACATTGTCAAAATAGTGGTGGTCTCAATCAATAGAACAGGGTGACGTGGCGCAATATAATTGATTTGGAGAAAATAAATATTTACACCGCCGATGTAAATAATTTAATCTCTAATTGAGAAATCGATTGGTACGTGAACGAGTTGCATTTTTTTTTTTGTAAAGTGGTGTGTATTCAATTTATTTTGCCGTAAATTTTACATAATGAGATGCAACAGAATTTTCGCAGTCATATTCTTGGTCCAGGGGTCAAGTCAAGATATTGTTAAGCCTCCTGTCTCAAGTGTGGGGCCATGCAATGCCCAGGCTCCATTAATTATCATATGGGTGGCTCACCTATTAGATAAAGGCTATGGGGTCTGCTAATACTGTAATACACATGGAGAGAGACGGTTAGATACTTCAATGTGCGATTTATTTTGTTTGGCAATTTGAAGAGTGTTCCCAGGATTTTCATATTTAGATCCGTTTCGTCCCTATATAATTAATTGATGATTTCATTCTAGTGGATGGTTTGAAATAATTCTTTACCGCACATAGGGGGATGGACTTGTTTAATATGCATAATGCATGCACAAACTTATGTGTCGATAAATAAAGATTGGGAGTCCATCCGCCAGGGGTGTAAGTATACGGGTTCCTAAACGAACCAATTAAATAGCTTGAGCTCAACTCGAGCTTGACTTGAATTTTGGCTTGTTCAAACTTGTTTATAAAAATATAAGCCAAGCTCAATCATGTTTTCTTTTGTTTATGAATTCAAGCCAAGGTTGAACATACTCGATAGGCTTGTGAACAAAGGAGTCATTCTGTAAATAATAAACATAAACATATAGGGGTACGCTAATAAGTATTCCAAAATATGATATATGAGTTACATTCAATATAGATGTGTCACAAGTTTTATATACTCCATCCGTCCCTTATTTATAGTCCAGTATTCCATTTTAGGCTGTCCCTTAATAAGTGTCCATTTTATAAAGTTAATGGGTAAAAGTTGGTGTATTGTCTGTCCATTTTGTCCCTAAAAGTAGATTCCATTTTTAAAAGTTAGTGAATAAAAATGTAATGATGATGGGTAAATAGGAAAAGTGGAGGAAAAAATTGATGTGAAAGATATAATGATGATATCTTTTTAATAAGTTAAAGTTATGAAGCAGGACATTTAAAAAGAGACGGAAGGAGTAGTGCTATTGCATCAAAAAGAAAACATACTAGGTGAGATATAGAAATTTAGGGCTACATTAAATCGTATACAATTCTTCCATGGAGCAATTATTGAGCAAATTCCGCGCTGCTATCACATTCTTCTAGCTAGGATTTTCTCAGCAAAGATTAGAGAGGTAATTAAGTGGTAACATACTTCATCTTCCCTTCTTCCATTTAAACTCTACGTAGCTAGCTTGCTTTTTTTAGGTAATTGTTCTTCCTGAAAGCTCGAAACTTCATGAGCCTAAACTCATGTTTGGAAGCTCGAGATTGACTTGTATATTTTACAAGCCAAGGCAAGCTTCTCACAAGCACAAAACTAATTGTGCAAGCCAAGCTTGCACAAATATTAGTCCCAAAAAAGTTCTCAAGCCAAGCTTGAACACTGGTTACAAGGAGTAAGCCAAGCCCGAACAATGCTATGATTGGCATGTTTGGCTCGATTAGCACCTCCATATAAGTGAAGTTTTCCCTTCAATTTACCGAAATGCATCAAAATGCAGATCATATAATGTGCACAAATATGAACGCAAATTGAATTTTCACGTTCATACTCTTCGTTCCATGTTCTAAGAAGCTGCTCTCGCTTGGAAAATTGATTAAGCCAACCCGATCCAGGGGTCAAGTTAAGATATCTTTTTCTAGGGGGCTCACCAACCCGATCCAGGGGTCAAGTTAAGATATCTTTTTTTAGGGGGCTCACCAACTGACTAACGACGACTTGACTTGCTATTAGATCTTGCGTTGGCTTGGTTTCTTTTATAAATCTTTTTAAATATTCTGATTGTTACTCCATCTGTTACATACTATTGGTCCTTCACAAAAAAAACGTGTAATTTTTTTTCAAAGATAAATTCTCCCTATGCTTAACTTTTGAAATTTTCTGACATCAAATTAAAAATCTCAATTAGTCTTTTAATTTGGTGTCAAAAAATTTTAAAAATTATGCACGGAAGTAATTTTGTTTTTCTGAAAATTTTACTTCTTTCCGCAGATGACCAACGTGGGATGGAGGGAGTATTTTTTAGGTTTCTTATATTTGATGAATCTTCACAAGAGAATTGAAAAAGCAAAAGATTTGTGAACCAAAATTTAAAAAAAGGCTTATCTACATTTTTGGTCCTTGTAAAATTATCTAAGTTTCAAATTTGTCCCTATATATTTTCTTACGTGTCAATTTCGTCCTTATATTTTCTAAGGAACTTCAATGTTGCATTTTCCGTTAACTCGTTAAAAGAAACTGTTGACTGATGTGACAATGACATGGAAAATAACCTCTTCTTCATCACCATCACCCATCACCCATCACCCCTGCTCCCACTCTTTCTCTCTCAAGCACACAAAACGTCAACCCAATCACAACACCCATTTTATTAAGCGACCCTTTCTCTATGTTTCTATATTCCATATATGAAACCTCTCAAAAACCCTAGTCCACTACCACCTCTATCCCTCCATCTCTTTGTTCTATGACACCCCAGCATAATTAAACCCACAGCAATCTCACAATTGTTGAATGATTCACAAGTAAGAATTATCATAGATTCATAATGGAAAAGGTAGATATTGCTGCTCAAATATTTTTTTGAATCAACAGTCCAACGTATCTGTTTTTTGGATCGCCTTATGAGGTTTCTTAGATTTCTGATCTTAGTATCGCCGAAAATTGATTTTTGAGATTTCAACGTCAAGTTCGCTGGAGACCAAACTTCACCAAACTCGACCCCAACCGCCCCCCCCCCCCCCCCC
>BPLS01000572.1:339184-369389 GCA_019656275.1 Rhododendron kiyosumense
ACGACTCCTTTATTTTGAAAATCCCTAACACCCTCCACGTTCTTGAAGTTTCAATACCTTTACAGCAATTGTTTGTCCAGTAGAGTCAAGAATCCCTTTGAAAACAGAACCATATTTTCCCTCACCTATCAGGTCGTCGGAAGAGAACCCATCGGTTGCTTGGTGAAGTTCTCCATAAGAGAGTTTCGGGTAATCCCTTTGGAAAGGTATGGCCGAAGTAATTTCTCTTCTAGACCTTCTAATTCGAAAAGTAATTGTTGCGACACAGAGTAGGATCACAACAATAAACGACATAGTGATTACCAGTATAATCACTTTATTCTTGAGAGGTCCTTTCTTTTTCTGCAATACGTTTGCTGGACATGCAGGAAGTTGCAGTTCTTCAACTCCTCCGCACAGCTTGCTATTCCCGACAACTGAAAAAGCACCAACATTCTTGAACAATCCATTAATTGGAACTTTTCCTTCGAACATATTGTATGAATGGTTGAGACTTTCAAGTCTCAACTCTCCTAAGAACTTGGGAATTTGTTTGGACAAATTATTGCGAGACAGATTTAGGAATCGAATACCTTTGAATTGACTGAGGGATGCAGGAATTGGACCTTCAAAATGATTTCCAGTGAGAGAAAGGAGTTCCAACACTTGGAAACTGCCAAGAGTTGCTGAAATTCCTCCTGATAAATTTTTGCGAGACAGATCTAGCTTATTTTAAGCTGGCTGAGGTTTCCAATGGAGGATGGGATTTTTCCTGAGAGCTTATTTCTGTACATCCAAATTTGTTTCAACTGGGAGAGTTTACCAATGGATTCAGGAATACTGCCGCTAAGCATGTTATCACTTACTGAGAAATACTGTAAGTTCAGAAGGTTCTCGATCCCAACAGGCAACAAACCGCTAAAGTTATTTGCACCTAAACCCAATCTTCGTAGAAATTGGTAAAATTCAAAATGGAAAAGGGTTTGGGTTAAAGATTGTAGAGGGTTTTTTGTGGGTTTTGCCCAAATTTTAAATGGGATATGATGGCCAAGAACGTGTTTTGATAATTAATACCCGCGAAGGACATGCTGAGAATATTTGTTAATATTGAAAATGTCATTGGCAGATATTTATTATTAAAACACGTCCTGAACCATCATTTTCTCATTTTAAATTTGAGTTTTAAAATGGGTCAAGGTTGGAGATGCTCTTAAGTGAATCTTAATTGGGACAACTTATAAATGACGCAATAAATCACGAACCTAACCCAACAAGAAAGACCCCTTATCACTATCAATGGAGCTCTCTCGCCGAGTGAATTGGTCTTGTTCATCTTTTCAGGTCTCTCTCTCTCACATCTGTGTTTCGGGACTTTGTTTGATTATTGTTTTTAAATAATTCAAGTTTCATTTTTTTGAAAAGATTATTCATTCGTCGAAAGCCCATCGGACAAACAGATTTTAGAACAGATACAGGAAAGCACCAAAGTAACCTAAACGTCGATTTCAGGTACCTACTGCCGAAGCAGGTTCCGCAATAACACGGTACATAAGAATCAATCTTGGTCTAGATAACAGAAGATCAAAAGGGATCAACAGCTCAAACCCATAAACAATTAAGCATCTCTGAAATCTGAAGGCAAAAACAACAACAAAACAACTAAATTCTAATAGGTCTCCTGGACAAAACCAAAAGGTTCACCGGGCAGACCAGGATCTCCGGATCGCGGTGACCAAAAAACCTACCTTCATCCGGCCGAAATCTGTTGCAGCCCAAACAAATACCACCGCACCACCACCAACCCCAACAACATCACCGCCGAAACTCCCCAGCCCCAAAAACAAATAGATCCAGACACACAAAGACCACCAACACCGGACCATTCCTCAATAGACGCCGGGTTATTTGCCCACCACCATCACCCACCAAATCTAGAGCATCTAGACTGGTACAGAACCAGATGGGGGAAACGCCGGTAAAAGAGAACGGAAAAAAAAAAAGGTAAAAAAACAGAAAAACCCCCAAACATCTTCCACACACCTTATTAAGCTCACCGTCAGACCAGGAACAGCAGATCTGGAGACGAGGAAGAGGAACGGGACAGAGGAGCCACCATCTGAGGAACCCTCGCCGTCCCGCCGCCCGCAACCTGGAGGCCATGGAGAAACAACGACGAGGAGAGAGAGGAGGGGGGAGGAGGCGGCAGCCTCCCCCAAACGACAGCTTGAGTTGGGGTTTCTGGAGAGAGGATTTTTTTTCTAGAGAGAGAGAGAGATTCGCAGGAATTGGAAGATAATAATTCAAGTTTCTGATCATATAAAAAAAAAAAAAAAAAAATCAGTCGTTCATAAATTAATAATAATCTCGTCCTTAGTTTGCTCGCATCCATAATTCTTGTTAATTCTCGTGCATGATCACCTAAAAGCAATTTCATTGTCTGAACCCAATTAACATGCCAACAAGGGCAGTTAACTTCTTCTTCTTTTTTCCGATTAAACTAAGCAAATTAATTAGTGATAATTTTTTTATGCCAACCGGTAGGAGAATTACATTCCTAAGAGTTACAATAACGGAATCGGGGGCCTATGGCAAAGCGGCTACTGAAGCTTCAAAACCCCGTCGTTTTGGGGCCAAATTAGGCACAACGTTCAGCCTTAGCTCCTCCCCTCCTACATTACCAATTGTTGTGTTAGGTTCACTTTTGGTCCTACACAATTGATTCGAACCGATTATTAATTTTATAATAATAATTCGAGTGATCTCGTAAAAAATGAGCTCAATGTGTATGCATTTATTATGTTAGTATCTTTCATTTTTGTCGAGAAAGTTTATTGCACAAACAGAAAAAAGCAAAAGAAGGTTTTTAATTTTTTCCCCACTAGTCATGGGCAGAACTCTAGTAGTATTACACTGGTATTATACATTGTTTTGAGCATTATTGGTGCAAAATGGTTCTCTGCCGCCCGTAGGGATAATATGGTAATTAGTGTAAATGGTATTTTAGTCATTTAGATGTACAAAGGTAATATGGTCATTTCAGTGTACATGGATATTTTAGTCATTTAAAATTTTAATGTATAAGTAATTGGTTTAATGGGCGGCTCAGGTTTAATTTTAAATAAATAGGTCGCATTTGGTATGATGGGTCATTGACCTCATAACTAATGGATTCTAAATGGGTCAATGACCCATTAGAGACTCAACTCATTTACAACTTACTCTATTTGACCCAAACCTTCCCATTTGACACCCTAGTTATATGGATTGTTAACCAATCAAAACAATGGTCAAGTCAAGAAAGGAACACTTCTACTGATTTGTCCATCCAATTGAACCAGTATGAGAAATGACAATCTCAAACATATTCAAAGGAAACTATCTATCTTCTAGTTTTCTAGTCTAGAATTATAGAGCGATAGAACCGAAAACCCCAATAATTTCCGTTTGACAAAAAAAGAAAAAAAGAAAAGAAAGAAAGAAAGAAAACCCACCACTCAACGTTGCTAAAGAGGTCTCTAGAGTATCTGACCAAACGACTCAAGTTGGTCATAAGGTCATGTGGAACTGATAGCAATGGAGAATTGAATTGATCAAGTGCCCAGCGAAAAACTTAGGCTGAGATATCATGTTAAGTTTGACTGTTGATGGCAAGTCTATTTGACGATTTCTCGACAATGTATTTTGTTTGTACCCAAAAATGACCGTCCAATAAAAATTTGCCACGTTGCGGTTACTTGGTAACAAATATTGAGCAAATCACCTGTTTTTTCCTATGCCAAAGTGCTAAGTGGGTCTACCTAGTGTTACTAAATGGCAGTGAAGTCATGTGTAGTGCACTCCATGGCGGGACACTATGCAACAATTGGGTACAAAATCCTGTGTTTGATTTCAAGCACTTGGAGGTAGTGCACCACCATCCTGAAATTATAGATAGTGCACACCATGATCCCTCAAGTTTCTGGAACATCAGGAGAAGTTCGAGATAGGATCTTAGTTAACAATCATTTCAAAAACAAACGCATTTTATTGGTACAAATTAGAGAAAGCATTGCATATAGTGAAAAAGGATTAGAATGTTAGTGGCAATTCCATGAAACCACTTTCATCACATACATAACTTGTTTGATACAGAAGAGTAAAGCACGGAGGGGCTGATGCAGAGAGATATATAAGAAAGAAAGTTATTTCTAGGACATCAAAACAACCTACAAGCATGATACAGTTAAGAATCATTCGGCCTAACCATGTTGCCGCCCTTGTTCCCTTGCCCCGAGAAATACATTTCTAATCTTGTGCAGTTCCGCAAGGACGTCTCTAGCACTCATTCTCTCACTAGGCAGTGCAGCACAACATAAAACACCAATTTGAAGGACTGAGACAAGGCAAACTTCAAGTTTACTAGTGCTTGGTGTGATAGTTTGCCTAGTCCTACTTGGTTGCCTTTCTTCTTCCAATATGATCTGGGGATCGACAATCTCTAATACCTTATCTGGAAGAAATCTTTTTGTGTAACCAGAGAGGCTAAGAGTGTCATTGAACATGCAATCAGTTGGACTTTTTCCGATGAACATTTCCAGTAGTGACACTCCATAGCTATACATGTCACCTTGTGTTGATATCTCTTCACCCATACCATATTCTGCAGTGGAACCATACAAGAGAAGTTATTCATGATATTGATACCATTAACCGAAATTAATTATGTGGTTACCTTCTTTTGTTAAAAGAATTTCTCCAAAATTCAAGAAAAAGAAATACAACGAGGGCCCATAAAAAGGTTTGTTAGAGTTTTCTCCTTTAGCTAAACCTGCATTGTCCTACAACACGGAAGAAACAGTGATGGGAAATTATCTTTGCATTAAGAGGTTTGATTTATACGTTAACTTATGTACTTAGTTTTCACCACAATATTGACTGATAACAATGAAACTAATTACAGTAATTAAATGGACGGAGCAATAAATTATAGACAGTTACCTGGAGCAACATATCCAATTGTTCCTCCAAGGCCAGTTGAACTTGATTGTTGTTGATTGTTTGATCTACATGCGGTCGGTAAAAGAATCTTTGCAAGACCAAAGTCACTCACATGGGCACAAAAATCAGCATCAAGAAGAATGTTGCTTGGCTTTAAGTCGCGGTGAATGATAGCTACTTCGCAATTATAGTGAAGATAATCCAATGCAGACCCAACATCAATGGCAATGTTTAAACGTTGAATGAGGTTCAAGCTCGCAGTTCCCTGTTGCTCATGAAGACATTCTGGGTATAACCAGTTATCTAAGCTCCCGTTATCCATGAACTCGAAAACTAAAGCCTTGAAATCATTGCGCTTAAAATCGATGCTTGAGCAAGATGTGATTATCTTGACGAGATTGCGATGGCGAATGTTCTTGAGTGCTTCACATTCTAGTTGGAAACCTCTATTCCCTCCACGTTCTTGAAGTTTCAATACCTTCACAGCAATTGTTTGTCCAGTAGAGTCAAGAATCCCTTTGAAAACAGAACCATATTTTCCCTCACCTATCAAGTTGTCGGAAGAGAATCCATTTGTTGCTTGGTGAAGTTCTGCATAAGAAAGTTTCGGGTACTCCCTTTGGAAAGGTAAGGCCGTAGAAATTTCTCGTCTTGACCTTCTGATTCGAAAAATCATTGTTGCGACACAGGAAAGGATGACAATAATAAACGACATAGTGATTACCGGTATTATCACTTTATTCTTAAGCAGTCCATTCCTTTTTTGCAATACTTTTGTCGGACATGCTGGAAGTCGCAGTTCTTCAACCCCTCCGCATAACTTGCTATTTCCGACAACTGAAAAGGCACTAATATTCTTGAACAATCCGTCAATTGGAACTTCACCTTCAAACATATTGTATGAGAGGTTGAGACTTTGAAGTAAATTCAACTCTCCTAAGAACTTGGGAATTTGTCCAGACAAGTTATTGCTAGACAGATCTAGGAATTGAATACCTTTCAGTTGATTGAGGGATTCGGGAATAGTACCTTCAAAATGATTTCCCGCGAGAGAAAGGAATTCCAACACTTGGAAATTGCTAAGAGTTTCTGGGATTCCTCCTAATAATTTATTTTCTGATAAGTTCAACGTTCCAAGATTTTTCAAGTTACCAATTTGCTCTGGTATCGGTCCTGTTAACTGATTACGACCTAGGAAGAGACCAATAGATAGGGATGAAAGCTCGAAGATTGGTGCAGGTATCATTCCGGTGAGTTTATTGGAATCGAGATCAATCGCTAGAAGACGTTTACAATTTCCCAAGGAATCAGGTATCCTTTCCTCTAGCTTATTTTCAGCAATGGCAAGGATGCTTAGCTGGCTGAGGTTTCCAATGGAGGATGGGATTTTTCCTGAGAGCTTATTTGAGTACATCCAAATTTCTTCCAACTTGGAGAGTTTACCAATGGATTCAGGAATACTGCCGCTCAACGTATTATCATTTACTAAGAAAAGCTGTAAGTTCAGAAGGTTCTCAATCCCGACAGGTATGCTTCCAGATATATAGTTCTCTTGAAGATCCAATGCCCTCAGAAATTTTGAGAGATTTGCGATGGAATGGGGCAACAAACCACTAAAGTTATTTGCACCTAAATTCAACTCTAGTAGATTGGAACAGTTGGACAACGTATTCATAATGTTATGCAATTCATTCCCGCTTTTAGTTCCAAGTGAATTGGCATATGCCGTAAATATTTCAAGATCATTAAGGTTTCCTAGACTTTTTGGTGTGGGCCCGTTAAATGAATTCTCTGTAATATCGAACATGGAAAGTCTAGAAGCATTGCCTATCGATGCAGGGATAGGCCCATAGATATTGTTAGTAGCAATAGTAAATTCTTCTAGATTTGGAAGAGCCAAACCGAAATCTGGGGCAAGGGTTCCATGCAATTGATTCGTGATTAGACCAACAACTCTGAGTGACGATATGTTGTAAAGCTGGGTAGGAACCATACCTGTGATGTTGTTAAAAGACAGGTCAAGAATTTGTAATTTGAAAAGTCGTCCAAGTTCGAATGGAATGCTTCTGACTAGCTTGTTCTCTGCCAAAGAAAGCATAGACAGCGCAGAGAGATTTCCGAATGAGGCCGGTATTGATCCTCTGAAATTGTTTCGACCAAGATGCAGTCGTGTGAGACTAGACAGAGAACTCACCACAACAGGCATTTCACCTCCTAGTCTGTTATTAAATAGGTTTATTTCTTTGATGTTCGACCAAAGAGTGATATTGGTAGGTAGCTTGCCTTCAAAGGAATTATTCCAAAGAATAACACGTTGAAGTCGAACCAACCTTCCAATTTCATTCGGGATGGTTCCATGGAAGCTGTTGTTGCCGAGATCAATCGTCCTGAGGAAGGTAAGGTTCCCTACATTAGGGGATAGAGAACCCACCAACCCTCGGGATGATAAGTCTAGAATGGTCACGCGTAGATGCTTACGACCGCATGTAACTCCTTCCCACTTGCAGAAGTGGATGGAGTGATTCCAGGAGCGAAATACCGGAGAAGCATCACCTTGCACCAAATCCTTGATAGCAAGCAAAGCTTGACGGTCTGTCTCATTTGACATGGGGAAAGCAGTGGTGCTGCTCATGGCCAAGGTGAAAATTGTTAAAATAAAACAGAGGACGGACATTGCAATTCCTGGCCTTAGAAACATTATTTTGGTGCTAAAGGAGAAAAGGATATGAAAGGGGAAAGGTGGTGATGAGCTTCGTACTCCTAACTGAAAGCCAAGTTATATAGAGCTAGGCTGCTTCTAGCTCTCCGGGGATCAGCTCATTTACATTCCTCATCCCTCCATACTTTTATTTTTTGTTTTTGTTCCGAGCCCACATCTATGATTTGAACTATTCATCTATCTCGTAGAATCCATAATGAAAAATATGATTGCAGAAAGTTACATTAATTCAGAGAGAGTAAATTATATACACTGACAGTGAAATCATTCTTTACAGCGCATAGGGGGATATGGACTTGTTTAACAGGCGTGCACAAATTTATGCGTCGATAAATGAAGATCGGGAGTCCATCCTTACAGGCAGGGATGGAGCCAGGGAGGGGCCAGTAAGGGCGGTCGCCCCTGCAAAAGGAAAAAAAAAACACTATTATTACATGTAAAAAAAAATATTCCTATGAAAGTATATAGGCTCGCCCCTGTGTATATAGGCTCGCCCCTGTGTGGTGAAATTCCTGGCTCCGTCCCTGCTTACAGGGGGTTTAGGTCTCCCGCACAGGGGTGTGAGTGAAGTTTTCCCTTCAATTTACCAAAATCCTTCAGAATTGCGGGTCATACATAATGTGCACAAATTTGAAAGTTCCATGTACGAGAAGTTTGAATCAAGACATTTTGAACTGCAATATTCAATACGCCATCATCACCAACACACATAACCCGTACTTGGAGACAAATAAATTCACGGGAAGTATACCAAAAAAAATTCAGTTTGCATTTGAACACGCCACTTAGACTTACTTTTTAGGTCGTTGCCATGCGTATTATTTTGGCATCGGCACTTCACAATATTGAAATTTCTAGTACATGCAGTCATTTGGAGGAGTGGTGCAGTTACGGTAAAGTGCAGCATTAAAGGGTAAAAATAGACCAAAATCGACTTTAGAGGAGGTTGTTCGAAAGATATAAGTTGGGTTGAATATCATGGAACACAATGCTTTTTGACAGAGCTCAATGAAAAGAAAATGAATTCATTTAGCCAATCAAATTGATTGAGACTGAAGGCTTGGGTTGGTTAGTTATGTCTGTAGAGGTGGCAAATTAAATCCAAACCCCTTAATACTAAAATGCAAATCCAACCCAACCCATTTATTAGTTGGGTCAAAATGGATCCAACCCATTTAACCCATTTATTAATTGGGCTTAAGTGGATCTTAATTGGGTCAACTTAAATGATCCAATAAATCATGAACCTAACCCAACAAGAACGACCCCTTATCACTGTCAGTCGATCTCTCTGGCCGAGTGAATTGGTCTCGTTCGTCTCTTCAGGTCTCTCTCTCTCTCACATCTGTGTTTCGTGGCTTTGGTTGATTATTGTTTATTAAATAATTCAAGATTCTGATCATATAAAAATCAGTCGTTCATAAATTAATAATAATCTCCTCCGTAGTCTGCTCGCATCCATAATTCTTGTTAATTCTCGATCACATGCATGATCACCTATAAGCAATTTCATTGTCTGAACCCAATTAACATGCCAACAAGGGCAGTTAACTGTTTTTTTTTTCCCGACTTAACTAAGCAAATTAATTATTGATAATTTTTTTATGCCAACCGGTAGGAGAATTACATTCCAAGAGTTATAATAACGGAATCGGGGGCCTATAGCAAGCTGCTACTGGAGCTTCCAACGCCCCAAAACCCCGTCGTTTTGGGGCCAAATTAGGCACAACGTTCAGCCCTAGCTCCTCCCCTTCTACATTACCAATCATTGTGTTAGGTTCATTTTTGGTCTCACACAATTGATCCGAGCAGACTATTAATTTTATAATAATAATTCGAGTGATCTCGTAAAAAATGAGCTCAATGTGTACGCATTTGTTATGTTGGTATCTTTCATTTTTGTCGGGAGAGTTTTTTGCAGATACAGAAAAAAGTAAAAGGTTTTTAATTTTTTTTCCTACTAGTCATGGGCAGAACTTTAGGGCCTCGTTTGATTCGCGGACTAAATTTGATGGGATTAACAGTCCTGGGATTAATAGTCCCTAGATTATTTGTCCTGGATTAATTTCATCCATAATTTCACCCAATTCCATGTTTGATTCACGTGGGATTAGTTGTGGGATAAGGAATAGGATTTTGTTTTTAAATTCAAAAACTTTTTTCGAAAAAAGAAACTTTTGAAAACAAATAATTTTGTGAAACATTTTTATTACAAAACAATTTGGGAAAAGTTTTTTTTTTTAACTAATTTTTGAAAAAAAAACAAATTTCTAAAAAAAAGTTGAAATTCGATTTTCTGATAGAAAAAAAAAACTAGTTTTTGAAACTTTTTTTGAAGAAAAAGGTTTTTTGAAAACATTTTTCAAACAAAATAGTTTTTTAAATCATTTTTTGAGAAAAGAAAGTTTTAAAAAACATTTTTCGTATTTTTTAACAAAAATAATTTCTGAAAACATTTTTGAAAAACATGAAAGTTTTGAAAATAATTTTTTTTATAAATTTTTTGTAAAATATTTTTGAAAAATAAGAAAGTTTTGAAAAAATATATTTAAAAAAAAAAGTTTTTTCAAAACAATTTGTGAAATTAATATTTTTTAAAAAAGGTTATTTAAAAACATTTTCTGAAATTAATATTAAAGAAAATAATTCTAAAAATACTTTTTGAAATCAATCTCAATATCATCGAAATATTTTTGAAAACAATTCCTTATTTGTTAATCCTAAGTAATCCCCCCCCCAGGATTATTTAGTACCCCCCATATAGGGATTAATAATCCCGATAGTCATTTCGGGAACCAAACATAGGATAGCTCAGGATTAGATACATTTAGTCCTATCCCAGGCAGGTATTATACTGGTACTATACATTGTTTTGAGTATTATTGGTGCAAAATGGTTCTCTACCGCCCGTAGGGATAATATGGTAATTAGTGTACATGGGTATTTTAGTCATTTAGATGTACAAGAGTAATATGGTCATTTCAGTGCATAGGGGTATTTTAGTCATTTTAAATTTTAATGTATAAGTAATCAGTTAATGGGTGGGTCGGGTTTAATTTTAAATAAATAAGTCACGTTGGGTATGGGTCATTGACCTCATAACTAATGGGTTCTAAATAGATCAATGACCCATTAGAGACTCAACACACTTACAATGTACTTAATTTGACCCAAACATGCCCATTTGACACCCTAGTTATATAGATTGTTAACCAATCAAAACAAAGGTCAAGTAAAGAAAGGAACACTTCTACTGATTTGTCCATTCAATCGAACCAGTATGACAAATGACAATCTCAAACACATTCAAAGGAAATTATCTATCTTCTAGTTTTCTAGTCTAGAATTATAGAGCGATTGAACCGAAAACCCACCACTGAACATTGCTAAAGAGGTCTCTATGTTGTCTGACCAAACGAATCGAGTTGGTCATCAGGTCATGTGGAATTGATAGCAATAGAGAATTGAATTGCTCAAGTGGCCAGCAAAAACTTAGGCTTAGATATCATGTTAAGTTTGACTGTTGACGCAAGTCTATTTGACGATTTCTTGACAAGGTATTTTATTTTATGTTTTTGTTTCGGGCCCACATCTATGATCTGAACTATTCATCTCGAAGAATCCATAATGAAAAGTATGATTGCGGAAAGTTACATTAATTCAAATATCGATTGGTACGTGAACAAGTTGAATTTTATTTAGTGAAGTGGTGTGTTTTTAATATATTTTGTCATGAATTTTACATAATGAGATGCAACTTGTTCAATATCCAGTCAAACAGAAATTTTTGCAGTCATATTCTTCGTTGCAGGTTCAAGTTCACGATGATGATCTCGTTTGGAAAATTGATTAATAAGACAACTCGATCCAGGGTTCAAGTCAAGATGTATTGTTCAGTGTCCTGTCTTAAATTAAGTGTGTGGCCATGCAATGCCTAGGTTTCAGTATCACTTTGATGTCGATCACTGTAAATCATCATCTCTTTCTATGGGTGGGTCACCTATTCATGAATAAAACTCAACTCCACTAATGAAACTCAACTGTAGAGTGTTAAGAATATCGACGGCTTGACTAATGAAACTCAACTCCACTACCTCCTCTATCCCTCCATCTCTCTGTCACAGTCATAATTATTCTAGCGAGAGAAGCAAATTGAATTTTTGTCATTGCCGGCTTGATTCTTCAAATTTCCAATGTGCAATTTTTTGGTTAGCAATTTGAAGTGTTCTCAGGATTTTCATATTTACATCTGGTTCGTCCCTATAATTAATTGATGATTTCACTCTAATGGATAGTTTGAAATCATTCTTTATGGGCGCATAGGGGGATGGATTTGTTTAATATGCGTGCACAAACTTATGTGTCAATAAATAAAGATCGGGAGTCCATCCGCCAGGGGCGTAAATGAAGTTTTCCCTTCAATTTACCAAAATGCATTAAAATTGCAGGTAATACAATGTGCACAAATTTGAAAGTTTCTTGTACAAGAACTTTGAATAAGACATTCTGAACTGCAATATTCAATACGCCATCATCACCAACACACAAACCGTATATGGAGACAACTAAATTCACAGGAAGTATAACAAATTCAAGGTTTATTGACTCTCCCGGTGTACACATAACCATCAACCCTAACTTAATACATAATCCCGAGACAAATGACAGACTTTAGACTTGACATGCACGTAGGGCTTTCGACCTTAAACAATGGCCGGCCCTATGAGACAGATACAATTAGATGAGTAGATCCTGAGACTAAAAAGGTCAGGGTTTACATATCTTAAACTACATTAACTATGTAAATTACGGTCATCCTGTTACTAATTGGTTAGCATAATTCCCTACAAACCACTCCGCAGTGCGGCAGCAGGGATCCTCATTGACCACTCTGCTTAAGTTATGTTTGCCCAGTCTGTTGCGTGTCGTTCCCAACAGGATGGTCATCTTCTTGCCCAGGACCTTCTTCCCCAAGTCTCTCCTGCAACAAAGCCAGACCTTATGAATCATGTCACTGGGACTAAAGGAAGCTTGGGCACTGTAGTATAAGCATTTTAGATGTAAATTGTTCTCTTCACCAACTGCGAATGGAAGTCAAAATACAAAGGGGTTTTGGTTCACTTCCAGAAAGTACAGTTTCTGGGGGTTTGGGTAGGAAAGAAAACCCATGTCTTCAAAGGAATCTAGTATAAACAGAAATCTTGCTTGGCCCAGGTAACTGAGACGAGTCATCCCATCCAATACCTACGGCAGTCAAATGTCCCTCAAATGCTTTCCTCATTATAATCAATAAGACTTTACACACATTATTCACCAAAACAATCTCGAGTTCTGCAATAAGCAGCAGCAGGAAATTCCAGGAAGCCCAACCAAAGAAGCAAAATATTTCTAGGCTCAAACCAAATATAGGTAGCTATTTGTAGGCTCAAAACAAATACAGGCAATGATTCCCTAGAACTGAAAGTGGCAATTCTGTTTTACTGGCATCCCTAAACACTGCGTTGTCAAGCATGCAGATGATCCTCGCTACAAGACTAATCATGATGCTCCTCGAGGAATAGAAACAGACCATGCAAAAAAATAAAATACCAAAATCACCTTCAGAGAAGCATTCTGTGCGAGAAGCTGATCATACTCATTCCTGATGCGACTCAATTCTAACCTAAGTGAGGCATTTTCTTCATTCAAAGCTTCAGCACGCTGACCTAACTCGTCACATTCCGCCTGACTCAGAAGCATAAATATGAACACCATAGAATGATGGAGTCAAGGATGAAAGTAGCAAACACATACACAAAAAGGAATACATTGTCATTACCTGTTTTCGTAACCTGGATCGACGAGCAGATTCTCTGTTGGACTGCTTCCTTCTCTGTTTTTTAAGTTCTCTTTCATCCTGAACTCAAAAACATGAGGTATAAAAGGAAAATTCTACTTACAGCAGAGAGAGAGAGAGAGCCTAGCATGAAAAGCATATAGCACAACACAATCATTACCATTCAACATGGGGTATCTTTTTTTGAACGCGAAGAAAATTCCATTAATCATCAACATGGTGTATCTTAATATTTGAACTTAGTGGTTCTGACCAATCAATCATTATAATTCTCCAAGGGTAATAGGTCATATCATCTGGAGTGTCGTAATATTATAGATATTCGAGCAACTGCACCGCTGCCTATATATGGAAAGATTTTCAGCCATTTTCCTAATATGGCAAGATTTTTGGCAAACCCATTTCCCTCTCAAATTTGGCAAAATGCAATTTGGTGAATTGACCCAGAGGTGGGGTGGGGGGGGGGAGCACATGGCAATAGCAAAACATGGGTGCAGCACCCTTGCCATTGTTTGGCAAATAGCACTATTCATTACCAAAAATGGAAATGGCAATGGTAAATTTGGCTTCATGGGTGTGGATGCTCTAAGCTTCTTTTCTTGGAGAACTTCATACTAAAAAGTAAGGGTTAAGTCACCCATTAGAAAGGAGAAACACAAAAGTACCATTGCTCAACTGAACATACAAGGAAAACCAGCCTCAACAAAGGTAGAATATTACAGGGCAAGATAATGTAAAGATACAAACATCCCCAATATGCAAACATCACTACTCAAATGAAAATTGTTGGAGGCATGCCCATAGAATTCTACAAAACTAGGCAAGTCAACCCTGACTTGTAACATAAATTATGATTGATCCCGCCATCCCCATCAATCACTCATCATAGATATCTCACGCCACAAGATTGAAGAGAATGAATTCCTTCCGGAAACGCCCTCCTCTCTGCCTTGATGTGTGTGAGGTTTGCAACAGATTAATCCGAACATCAATGGAGTTATCAAGTGCCTATCATTAAACGTCTCTGTCATCAATAACTGGGCATTCTTTGTACCTTCATGCACGTGTATAAGCACCCTAATCCACAGTGGAAAAACCCACCACCTGTAACACCCTGTCCCACATCGGAAGTCTACGACTCTACATGGATGATCTTGGGCATATAACAAACCTTGTGGGCTACTAATAGTACCTTGTGCTTAAGTTTTTGGCCGTGTGGTGTGGCTTGTGGATCAAAATCAAGGTATTAGGCCAGTGGTTTACTTGGGGCATTACACCACCCATAAAGGAGAAGTGGAGAGGAACATAATCCTACTTACCTTACCAAACATGATGTGATCACGGAAGCTGGTCAAAAAGGCAACACTATTTGCAACTTTGAAAAGAATTAATTTAGCAAGCACAACCATGAGAACAAAGCTAGTGAATTAGATGAGAAGTTAAAATCATGGACAGAAAGAGAATACAAGGAGGGACTGAGGGGAGACCTGTAGCCACAGCTGTGATTGAAGGCTGTCACGAGATCCAGCAGTGACCATCCCCCCTGCAACTGGAGCAGGAGATGCCTTCCCATGCAGTGCAGGGAGGGTAGGAGGAGTTGCAGTACCCCAATAGTCCATACCAATATTTAAGTTTGTGGTGGGACCAGGGACACCACCTGGAGCACCTACAGCTGGCATTGGCATAATTGCCATTGATTGATTAACCATGGTTGGAAGTGTATTTGGTCCTCCATTCTGAGAACCATGCGTAGCTACACCATTTCGACATGCTTCAGCTGTAAAAAAGCATTGCAAAAAATATCATACAACTATGGAAATATGCAAAATTAGTGACTTCATTCAGAGGGCACATTCTTAGAATCGAACCTTCCGAAGGTTTCGTTTGTGAGTCCTGTTCAACATCAAAAAAAAGAAGACATGAAAATGAGATCACACAACACTACTGAAAGTAAAATGACGTGGTACATAGTCCTCAATTGCTTCAAATACATTTTTTGTGACCATTGTCAAAATGTCAAGTTAGAATAATTCATGTATCAGAAGACGTGTGGGAAGGGTGAGATAATTGTATTTATCGACATACTTATCTTACTTTCAAGGATAAATTTGTGTTTACAAGGTACAAGAGCACATCGCATGCATGATATGGAAGTTTTATGTGCACTTGTACATTTAACTCAAAAATATTAAGCATGTTTGTAGGATGGACCGCCAGCCACTCATGTTGGACATATATCCTATACCCTAACCCAAGAAGCAAATGCCTGACACGGGTACTCCAAGTATTCAGAAGAGTCAAAGTAACAAAGTGATTTACACGGGCATCAAAGTTATGGTTTTTGCACGATTTTGGAAACAAAACTTTCCCCAATCATTTGTTGTCATTGAATCTACTCTCTGATTGTATTTGGCTTCCTATAGCTGGGTAAGATTGCATTTCCATGTGCAAGCTAGGTTGCATGTAAAGGAGAATTGCCAGACTTAGAATGCTTGGCCCATATCCCTAACAACTTATGCCTTGTTCTCTTTACAATTCAAAAAGAATTTTTCAAAAAATTCATCCTAGATTCTCTCTAGATTCCCCCTCTTCCAATACTTCTCTCTCTATCTCTCTCCCCTTATTACTCCTACTATTTTTCAAAAAAAATTTCAAACACCAATCCAAACATAGCATTAATCTCTTGGGACAATAGGTGATCTAGCACAGACTAACACATATATAAGGCGTGGACCTTGCATAATATAGTAGGTAATACTAACATGTATTTAAAGAAAGACTTTCGGAAGCATCCACCACCAAAATAATAGGTAAATATCTGAAGTACTAAAATTGACGTGTTGATAAGTAACAGAACCCTATTTTCCCCGTGAGGGGATATTTATGCCACAACCTTTGCCAAAGATGATTATTCCACAACTCGTGCAACAACACGAAAAGCAATCAAGTCTGAAAGAAAAATAATATCGATGCCATCGACATGAGAAAAACAGGTCAAGCATACAGAGGACGCACATGGCAGGGCACGTTTATGATGATAAATGAATTTGTGTTTGTTATCCATGTATGACACAATTCACGGGGCTAAATGTTAAGTTTGGTCTTCCAATTAGTGCAATTTTATTAATTAAAACACTGACCCAAACAATGCCCATTTTGTTTTTTGATCAGCTCCCAAACAATGCAATACATAGTGAAGAATGGATAACTCAAAAAGTATAACCACCATAATATGTCCTCATGTTTACACCCATGTTCTACTTTCACAAACTTTATCTCAATACAGTGGTCATGCAAGGGTTGTTTTCTCGTTTGAACTATGTTACATGGGACGCATACCGTGCTAGTACGAGGAACAGCCGAACAGGTACAAGAACGCGGCACGCTACATGCCCGAATTGTGGTATGGTGCAGGTAGGCCTCTGTAGATTGTAATCTAAGAATCTACTTATTTCATTATTTTCATTGCAGATTTTCCAACAAAATACAGAATTAAATACACATGCATAAGACAGTTCTAGAAGCCCTATAACCAATTTTTCTTGTGATGATCTTGCTAAAGCTCCACTCCTTGGCTAATTTCTAAAGGGAAAAACTTTGGAATCGCTCTGGATTACTAAACTCACTGTTTTGGAATGTGTAGGTGTAGTGGTGTACCATATTTCGGAACGAGCATTCCAGGACATAATTCACTAGGGTCTAGGCCTCTAGGGTATAAGCTTTTTCTGGTACCACAACTTTGAAACATATGACAAGGAATTGGAACTTCACGCTTTTAAGGTAAATGACCTGTTCATTCGTGGAGCTGATTCACAGTTTCTTTCAATTGTTAAGGAAGCTCTAGAAGAATTTCATTTTATTTGTGGTTTAAAACCTAGTTTGTAGAGGAGTGCTATATTCTTCTCAGGGTTAGACAATGGTTTGAAGAGGGACTTAACTTCTGCTCTCCATATCCAGGTGGGTACCTAACCTGTTAAAAACCTCGGAGTGCCTCTGATTTCATCTAAACTTCTTATGAAGATTGTTCACTGCTTAAAGAGAGGATTTGGCAGATAACTCATCCGGTCACAGTTACAGAGTATGCAGGTATATTTGTGCTCCATTTCCATCCTTGTAAAAACTTGAGGGAGATTGAAAATATTCTCAGTTTCCGAATGGACTGGTGTATCCCTTGAGCAGACTGGTGCCAAAGTTGATTGGCATTGGGGGTGCAGCCTAAATAGGTTAGCGGCAAACGGTTTGAAACCCTTACTTCTTGGAACAAAGCTACGGTGCTCTTTCTACATAAAACATTGTGTTAATTTTTTTTATGTTATGTAGAAGAATAACTTGTGACACAAAATTGTTCTTGCAATTTTGCATGCAAAGGAATTACATCATGGCTGAACAAACATAAGCAGCCACTTTATCCATTGGAGACAAATAATCAGCAGCTATTAGTTGATTATGAAGGTATAGAATATTTGACTAGTAGGACATGACAACATCCTAATCTATGACCACAACCCAACCTAACAAGTGATTTCCATAAACCAGAACCAACACTAAAAATCCTGTGGAAGGAGGGTAAACAGAAGACAGTGGACCAGCCCTCCACGTGAGCAAACCATGCCAAAATGTCTTGTAGTTGAAGCAATCATGGGATACCGAATACAAGTAAAAAGGTCGGAAATCAAGATGTGGGCATACTTAAAGATTGCATCACAAATGCTGCAAAAAATTAAACTTCAACAAATAAGACAAATGCGATAAAAATGAGAGTATCCATAAAACTGCTGTTCCATGCAGAAAATGGATGTCTAAGAAATAGCTGTCTAACCAAATCAATCCAACACTTTTCAGCAAACTGTGTTAATAGTACCTACATTTTGAGAACTTGCGTCACTTCCTTCACTTGAACCTTCACTTGCACTTTCAGCACTACATACCCAACATCAGTTATATGAGTACCATGAGACTGATACCAGAAGAAGTCAGTGACAGTTACTACAATAGGCTGCAAGTATCATGAAGCAAAAAGGCAGCAGGGGCTATTTAAGCCACAATGCAAACACAACCCAACAAATATAATCAGTAAATATAACATGCTGAGAAGATGAATCTTGCAGACAATTTTCAACAACTCTGCAAATTGACATAATAATGAAAGGGAAAATGATAAGCTGCTGTTTGGGAACAACACAGTTGATGCCAAGTCCAAACCGCAAGTTGATAGCTAATCTCCAGGAGGGGGAAAATGCCCTAGCAGAAACGAAACCTAGCTGATGGGTCTTTATGGTTTAATTGGCACATTCAGGTTCAAAGAAATAAGAAGATTGTAGCCTTGAGTTCCAGGGTAAAGAGTTTTTTTTCTGGGGTTCCTATTTCATAAATAATCAGTTTGCAAAGAGAACCACCGGAATAGTTTTGCATGGGGTTTTCTCCATAGCATGGAAACTTTTTGATGGTGCTGACTGCTGAGGGATAGAGCAATGTAATTTGTATGCTAGCTGATAAAGCATCCACCTCAAAACCAATTGGCAATGAGTGGATAGGCCGCCAAGGCTCATATACTAGGTTTGGAGGTTATATTTAACCAATGTGGAACAAGCTCTAACACTTGCTATGTACTTTGTACACCCCTTTCATTTTGGCACTTGCTACACTTATGATCAATTAATTAAATGCCTCTGTTTATCTCACAAGGTGACCACTACAAAATGTAATTCTTACTAACAATTAACAAATGCTTCGTTTTAGCTAAAAAATGTATATGTCAATTGGAGTTTTAATTAACAATTTTCAAAATGGATAATAAAAATTTTGTTATAATCTAGTTTCTCTTCTTCAAGCTTATTTCATTCGGGGCGAAAGATTTCCTTTTCAAATATGCTGTAACCGTTGGACTTGATTAATGAGGATTTGAGAGTGTTTTAAGTTTAAGATTGTGGCCTAGTGCAACAGTTGTAGCCAGAGTCACTTTCTTCCCCTTCTCACCCCTCCACGTGATGCATCATTCCCATTGTAACCTTTCTATACCAACTTCATCTGACTGCTCATTGCATACTGACAGCACACATAAGACACGGAATAGCTATTGAAAACTGTTTATGGCCACACAATTTATCACCCAGACACGTACATATTACCTTTTGGAAGAGACTCCGTTAGCAGATGCTCCTGAGGTTTTACCAGGTTCATTATTTTTTCCTGTAATCATATTAAGACTGCCCAAACTTCCCTTAGATCTTTTGATCGGTAGTTTTTCCTTCCCCTCAGGCAACTTCCCATCTGCTTCCATGCTGCTAGGCGTATTGCCCTACAAACCAATTTACATGTCATACTAAATGAAGTCGATGTGTCAGCAACATATTCTATGGACAAGGAATTGAGTAAGTGGTTCAAACAACTCACAGAAGCTTCAGCGATGCCATTAGGGGAAGGCATAGCAAAAGGACTAAAAGGATAAGATCCCTGTTCAAGTTTGAAACATGGTGTGAGAGTTAATGAAAGCAAGACAACAAGGGTACGATTCGATCACACATACACACAGACAAAGAAAAAGATAATCAGCAAGAATCACCGGAGGCATAGACGGATGTGCATAAATACCACCATGGGGATACATAGCAACATACGGATGAGGTGGTGTACCATAGGGTGGCATGATGTGCTGCACATAGACAAAAAATTAAGCTACTTAGAAGAAGACAATCAAAAAGCAAAAGGAAAGAGTAACTATTCACTAAAGCTATGCACCTCAATCAGGCACTTAAAGCAGCATTCTTCGTACTTACATTTCAATAAAAAGTATGGCCATCCCAACCAAAAGAATCCATGAAAAGGACATTCCCTATTTGGATCTCCAATTCAACTTGACTTAATTAGTAGTTTAGTACTTAATCGGGTGATGAATAACTTTAGAGAATGTTCAGTTCTAGTTTGCAGTCCACTGGTTCCGCCAGTAAACTGTCCACCAGTTGAATGCTACAATTGATAAGTTAAGCCTAAATAGTGACACCTATGCACTTAAAGTGGTTTATATTAGAAGGATTCACCCAATCTTAAGGCATGTAGCTATAGCATCTTGGCATGTGTTCAATAATGTCTTAACCTGTCAAACTTTCTATGCTTTTATGTCATATTATGCTAAGATCAAAATAGATACATCTTGTGGATTAAAAACTATATATGTCCATCATTGTAATTTCGCACTAAAAGAAAGCACTTTGTGAGTGAGCCCTTTTTTTTTCCTTTTCTAAGTTTCATGCGAGAGCTTCATTTTCACAAAGAGACATGTCCTCAGCTTAGGCCATGCAATTAAAGTCCTTCTCCTATCCACCAACAATTATAAAATCATGGCCATCATGCACAACTTCTAAAACCTCATTATAATCTTCAGTGCTACCCTTTCCTAATTATCTCAGTTTGAATACAATACTGTGAAAAGATGAAGCTCAAGGTATTGTCAACAAAATATTTCTCCAAAACAAAGGTTCTTATTTAATTCACAAGGAGCTGCAGTTTGAATGATTTTTCAAACTGTTCCATCCATTATCTCTGCTGGTTGTACAATACTTTACCCTATCAGCTAAGTTCACAGATTTGCTCCAAAAATCAAAATAACACTTCACAATAATGTCTAACTACTATCACTTTCATGAAGTCAACGATTTTTCAAACTGTTCGATACATTGTCTCTGCTGGTTGTACGAGACTTTACCCTATCAGCTAGCCCAACAAAATCAATATTAAGCAGCATGCTTAAATGCTGTCCCATGTACTGTAGTTATTGTGCTCATATTGAACATCTATCAGTCAACACCAAGGGCTAATCCATAAGCAACCACATGACACACGACTGCACGAGTAATGGCATTTCGAAACTACCAGCAGGCTGTTCTCATATCCATCCAATATCAGATGTATGGATCAGAAAAGAAAAACTTTAGAGCTGTCAAGTGAACATGGGTGCTAACTACAAACTCATCCAAGTGTGCTTACCAACAAAAATACCAAGCTCAAAGTGACATTTGTAGCTATCCCAAACTACAAAACAAGCTGAGCTCCGCTTGTAAAAAACAGTTGTGTAACATAGTCATGTACATTGCTATAACCTCGAAGTACCCAAAAACACAAATACTGATGTGCTTGAAGACAAGATCTTTGAACCAAAAAGGTTGAGCCTAGTGCACAAAGGCTCCGGTAAAACAACAGACTCTAGACGATAAAACAGGTAGGCAGCAACGATATAGGCCAATAGCACAGGCCATCGTGCAAGTTACCTCTGGAATTAAGACCTTTCAAGTCTTGTGCACAATGAATGCAAGACCAGACCAAGTAGAAACTAGGTTAGGATGACAAACAAACTTTACCAAGCATTACCAGACTACTTGAGCACTTTCTTGACTACATGAAGATCAATTCACAAGCAACGCAAAGCTCAGCTTGGCTCTTGAAACGATAGTGACATACCATAAGTGTCACATAACTATCTAGAAGAGTGACATGACAGTAGTGGATAGTAGGGCTAGGGGAAGAGGAAGACCTAAATTGACTTTGGATGCCGTGATGCGGAAAGATCTGGGCTTACAATGAATAGGTAGCCCTGGACAGAGCTCAAAGGAAAAATAGGATTCATGTAGCCAACTCCAATTGATTGGGACGCAAGGCTTGGTTTGGTTTGGTTTGGTGATTCACACAACTGCTTAAAGTAATCTTGAAACTCTCCCTTTCCTAAAACAAAGTCTCTACGCTAAGGATATCAGACAAATACAAAGTAAACAGAATTAAAAAGAACAATTTCATTGATAATAAAAGATACATACCTGAACTCCCCACATGTAGGGGTGAGCTTGAGGGCTTGATGCCAAGTACGCATGTGGAGGCATTGGAGAATATGCCTGTTACAAACACAATCTCTACCAAATAACTTACACTAACAAAACTCTTTCAGTGAAAAGAAAAGGACCAAATTGAACATGTTTGATGTAAGAACCTGAAAACCAGACCAGTCCGGAGTCGGCGTGCCAGTGGGTGTAGATGAAGATTGCTCCTGAACAACACCAAAGAACAACAGACCTTACACGAGATTTCTAAAACACCCTTTGTATGCTTGTAAAAAAACGAAAAGTAAACAATGAAGGAGACGAATATACCTGTGGGGTAGGGGTAGGTGTCTTGGGCTCCTTTGCCTCCTTTGCAGGTTTGTCCATCTCACTACTACCCATGAATCAACTGCGCCAACACCTCAAGAATTCCCCAAAACCATCCTTCAATGCGTAAATAAAATTACAACGATGCCTTCGAATTAAAACTTTACACTCATACCTACCAGCTCTATTTTATCTGGGAAAAAACTATCAAAGATACATAATGGTAAACAGAGAAAGATAGCTTCAACCATTCATGTAATTTGGATATATTGTCAGATAAGCAATTATTTTTAGGTAAAATTACCGCCTAGTCTGTTATAACAATTTATACAGAATTGCTTGAATAGAATCATAAAATTCAACTTTTAGGTGCGTGGTGCTCCTTATATGTGCAACATTTAATGGAGCTAACTAAGTTACGAAAAATTCAACATTTACATCAGATTGTCCCAAATTTTATTAGAGGAAAATAATCTATTATCGATCGAAATAATAAAAAACAATTGATATTCAAAACCCTAGAAGGAGAAAAACGAAATCGACATAGCAAGCATGTAGAATTGAGCTTGATGAGTGAAACATACCGCAACTCGAGCAAGTCAACTCAGTGCCTATCAATCAGCCAACAAATTCTAGGGCAAATTTGAGGAGGAAATCTAGAATGCGGTGATTCAGGGAGAAAGTGAGGCTAAAGAGGGATCGATTATCAGAATTTGATTGAGGGTTTGTGAACAGTGATCGACGATAATCACTGTTTAGAGGATTTGCAGAAAGCAGGAGAGAAAAAAAGAAAACCCAAATCTGCTGCGTTGTCTCTCTCTCTCTCTCTCTCTCTCTTCCGCGATGGTGCGTTTGAGCTTTGCTGGCTGATTTCGATGACTGGATGGACAATTGTATGATCCAACGGCTGTTATACGCTCGGCCGAATAGCTACGTCTGCACCAATAATAAATCGAGTTGGGCACCACCGAGGTGGTAGCCCAGTTGGCAAACGGCATCACCTCTCCCCAACGCAGGCCCAGGTTCGAGGCCCCGGAGGCACTTTGTGCAATTTCCGGTGGTGTCCAATGGCTTAATTTCGAACCCGCCCTGTGGATCAGGGAGGGGGCTTCTTTGATAACTGTGCACTGAGGTGGTGCCGTGGTGACGGCCCGTCCTCCCGGACGGTAGCTATGACTCGAACCGGACATTCCACCGGCGGGTTTGGAGCCCCTATGGTCACGCCCAAGGGGGTTGCTACGCTGGTTGCCCCCTCCAGCCCTTTTGACTGTCCAAAAAAAAAAAAATTCGAGTTGGGCCGAAATATTCGGACCAGTCTATGACTATGAGTCTAAAACGACTCAGGCCGGATCCGAGATCATCTGTGCCGCCTTTGTGCCGAGAAATTTTCAGATGTTGGATTGTGTGAGTTTTTTTTTCAAGACTCGAGATCAAATGGCCGGAAAATCTCTCGGTGCTTGCACAAGGATTTTTGACGCAGAAGGTCTTGATTCCGTAGACAGGGAGTCATATTTTTCCTTCTTAGAGGAAAAAAAAATTGTGATCCCTAATTTTCTAGTGTATTAATTTTGATATTTTCAAAATTTCAGGTGTTATTTTAAGAATCCATGAAACGTTCAGGCGTTTTTTATAAATTTTTTCTTTTTCATTCAGAAGTTAAAATTCTAAATTCTGAATGGAAAAAAAAAAAAATTGGATCAAACACTTGGGGATATCCAATTGTGCTAATTTCTCACAAGGTTCCTTGAAAAATTATTGTAAAATTATTGAATAGCTTGGATTATTTGTGTGGGCTCACACATTGTCTATGCACTTAGGGATATCTAATTAAGCTAATTTCTCACAAGGTTTCTCAAAAAATTATTGAACGGTTTGAATTATTTGTGTGGGCTCACACACTGTTTATGCACCATTTGTACCCTTAGTTGGTTTGCACATTAATAAAACTATGCATACATCATTTGGTGTATACGAAATGTAACTGTCTTATCATGGCTCACTTCGAAATTTCACACAAATAATCGAAACCGCTCAATTTGTTAAAAATAATTTTTTTAATCCCTTTAAAAAATTACTAGCTTAGTATGAAATCTGTACAGAGCATACACATATCCTTTTCGGCCCATTTTGGGTCTTAAAAATTTATCGGAACCGCTCATTTTATTTATAATACTTTGTTTATGGTCTCTACAAAAAATAAGTCAATCCAGTATTGGTTAGGGCGTATACAAAACGTCCAACTTTGTCTCAAAATTTAGGTTTGAATTCTAAAGCAAAGTTTGATATTTCACAAACATCCTTACCAATACCGGATTGAGTTTATTTTTAAGGAGGATTGTATATAATGTATTTTTAAACAAAATGAACAGCTTCGGTCATTTTTTTGAAACCCAAAAAGGATTTGTGCACCGATATGTATCATTATCCTTTCTGATGAAAGACTCCAAAACCTAAAACAACCCAACTACTTGCACAGCAATCTATCTATCAATATAGTATAGAAATGTGTGTAGGTCTCTTAAGCCTCCAAACCTCCATCCCTAAATTTCTAGAATTTTCAATTTTTTTTAAAGTTTTAAAATTGGGAGAGAGAAAAGAGGGAGAGAGAGAGGACATGGGGAGAGAGAGAGAGAATAAGAGAACGTGGGGAATATTAACCAAAAAAAAAAGAAAAGAGAACGTGTGGAATGGGGATGTCTATGACTCTATGGAGAGATTTTAGGGAATAAATTGTATTGAGCCCGCAATATGTATAAGACTTTGCTGACAAATGGATTTTATATAAAAAAAAAAACTCACCCACGTACACTGATTAACTAGCGTCATTTCCGTTCGATGCACGGAACAAAATATTTGTGTGCCTCCGCTACCAAAAATCATGCTCGCACAAAATTTATTGTTTGTCCCGTGCATCGAACGGGAACGACGCTAGTTGTGCACAGATCGCAATGTTGGGCTCACTATATGTATAATATTTTTTTGAAAACTGCCGCCAAAAATCAACTCAATCTGATCCCTATAAATATTTGATCTAATCATCTAACTTTTCATTTAGTGTTAGGGTCCGTTTGATTAGCAAAATAATAATAAAAAGTGCAAGAAAAAGAAAAAGAATATTTTTTTGGTGTTTACTTAGCAAGAATGTCCTAGAAAGTGATAAAAAAATAAACTTTTCCGTATAACCCTCTAAAGATAGGAATCGTGCTTTATTTTTTTGTCACAAAAAAGTGTAGGGAAATTTATTTTCTTGCAAGAATGAACATCTATTACTCTAACTTCCGTATTTTTTTGCAAAACTTTCATCTTAATGAAACGGATGCGAGAAAGAAAAATATATCTTCTTCTTCTTTTCTGTTACTTCACTTTCTCTCATTTTCACTTTCCATTATATTTTTCTTGCTAATCAAACGGATCCTTGAGGATCTTTAAAAGTTAAATGATTAGTTCGAGTACCTTTACGTAGCGGATTGAGATCATTTAACGGCTTGGATCATTTCTGTATTTCTGTAGAACCTGTAGTGAACCTCACATCATGATGTGGGCATGATTGTTGTGCAAACATATTTTCCGAACCTAAAAACTCCCCTTCCTTTATGATCTATCTATTCTAGTAATTAGGGCTTCCTTCGTTTCTCTTTTTAATTTTATTTTCTAATCATTACTTTATTTCTCTCTTCGATCATTATCCTATTTCTCCAATTATTATTTTCATTTCTCTTTCTAGCTCTCGCTATTTATTACTCCTCTCTAATCATTGCCTTATTTCTCTCCACCCACTACCAAAACTAAAATACTCGGATGAGCATAGGATTATTGTTTGCGTTGTATACTCAATTGGGTCTCGGGTTAGGAATATGATAGCATCACTTCTTATTCCTATTAATTTTTGTAACAATTTCAGATATTAATGAAATTTTTTTACCTTCAAAAAAAAAAAAACAAGCGGCCATGAACAATGCTACATACACAGAAAACCTACCCAGAAGAATACTGCGCAAAAAAAAAAAAAAATCAAGAATCCAGATTACCTCAAAAGATAATCGGGAAATTGATTACCCTTTTCGGGTACTTTCTGGATAGATTTTTTTTACATAGCACAGTTATTTTACAATCACACCCACTTTACACACCCGAGCCCACACATTTGTGCGAATAGTGTGTATTAGGTAAATTAACTGTTCGGCAAATCACAGGAACCGTAGCCGTTAAAAATCGAACTGTCTGAAGAGCGCCACGTCAGTGACCGCCGTGGACAAAAGATCAGAAATCACGAATAAAAAATTCACCCCGTTGTTCTCTGTTTCAACCACCGGTATTCCACTTTCCCGTTCACGTCTGCTCTCCCTTTCCATCGAAACCCTAACGGCACCTGAGATTTCCTGAAGAGATATGCGGATTTCCGCGGTCGTAGCCGACGTACTGGTGGCTCTGCCGTCTGCTTGCGGCTTCAAGTTGCCGGAATTCAAGCATTCAAACTCGTTCTCCGATTCCAAGTTCTGTCTTTCTTCTGGATTCTTCAGAGTAAGATTTCTACTTCCTCGCATACCAGATACTACGTGATACACGAATAGATATTATATGTGCTCGTATTGCTTGAATTCCCACGTAATTCTTCTGGTTTCATCAGAGTAAGCTTTTAATTTTAAAAAACTATTATTCTGTGCGCATGTTGTTGAACGTTTCTGTGAGAATGGAAATGAAAGCCAAAAGGCCTAATGATATTGGATTCGAGATGTTTTCAGCCCATAAAACACACACACCCCAGCACTAGCCACCGTAAAAAGATCTGTTTGATGATCTATGGAAATTCAAAACTCTAATATTTTCGATGACATTTGAGTTTTGCCTATGGGTAAGTTTGTTTATTTACACATGAAGAAAGAAGGAACTCAACAGCGTGTCAAGTCTTGCTCCTTGAAGTATGCGTAATATTGTTTCGAAAAGATATTACATTTATATGCCAGTAGGTGTCTCCAATAATCAACATGTCGATGAAGGGTACCATGAATTTAACAATTGATTTGAGACATGTAAGAAGTGTGGGTACCCCGCCTCCGTACAAATAGATGTGCTTCTTATATTGGAGGCATATGTAAAATGATTGGATATTGGGATACTCTTAACCTAAGTCACATAATGTGTGAACGCGAGCTTGAAAGCGTCTTTCAAGAACGTCCTAAACTATTAAAATTCTGGAAAACAAGGATTGAGAGTGTGAGTGAAGGCCAAACTGAAGGATTATGTCACTAAGCTCTTAACATATTGATATGGCGTTACAGCTGCAACTATCTCTTAGAGCCACTAGTACTACTCTGGCAAGGATTGTTAATCGCCCTATAAACTCATCATTTTTTCTGTTGTACTTTCACTCAACTCTTTAGTTTGTGATGTTTTAATGAGCAAGCATCTCATCCATGTCTACGATATGATGTAATAATTTTTAATCTACCCGATACCTTATTAATGGTTTCCCATATCACATTTCTTGTTCAGAATGGAGTTCTTATATTTCTTTAAATTCCAATATATTGTTAATTTGAATAGATCTGTAGGTGTTTTTTTTTGAAATAGATTGATTTTTAGGTTAAGGGGCATTGTTGTTTATGTTTCTGAAGAATGTTTGAGTGGTCTAGATTAGGGGTTTTTCTTGTGGTTGGGAGGGTTGTATCTGTTTTTGTTAATTATTACTATTGATTAACAGACAAAAGTATCTGCCCTGTATCCATCTGCCCATTATGATAACCGAGCATGTTGTGCAGAGAATCCTACACTGCTTAGCTACTTCTGACTCCTGGCTGTATTTGCTTTTGTTTTGTTTGTTCTTTATATTTATTTTTATTTTCCTTTTTTGAGGCTTTGAAAGCATATTACTCTTTGGGGTCTACCTTTTCAGATGCCGCCTTCCTGTGTTCTCACTATGTCGTTACTTTGTAGAGCTCTCCTTCCCATTCCATTACTAAGCTAGGAACTGGATTGGATTATAAGTCCCAGTCAAGATCCGTAGTAGTGAGAGCATTGAGTAGTTCAAGTGGTGATTTGGCACCGGTTGCTCCTGTTCAGTTTGATTCTCCAGTTGGCCAGCTGTTAGCACAAATAATGCAATCCCATCCACATCTTCTCCCTGCAGCCATTGATCAGCAGCTTGAGAACCTTCAAGCTGAAAGAGATGCCCAGAGAGAAGAAACGCAACCGTCATCACAGCAAGATCTCCTCCTCTACAAGTAAGTCATTTGATATCCTTACATACACATGATCACACCCAATACCCCTCCTATTGTATGGCCCCTGAAGCATTTGTCTTTGCAAAAACCCCAGCACTTAGTTGTGGTTCAAATGTTTTGATATTACTGTTAGAGCTTTAAAACCAGAAATGATGCCAGACCAATAGATTTTGATTGCATTCGGTTTTATGGTTTCCTGGTCCCTGTTAATTACAATTATTAGTGATGCTTTATAAGTTTCTGTTAGTTTTGGGTTCAAAGTAAAGTTTATCATGGGTAGATTGTATGAAGTTTGAGCTATAGGCTGCTCACAATATCCTGAAACGAGTGATTTAGTTTAAGAATGGTGGAGCTGATGCAAACACTTTCTGTGAGATGATTCCTGCTTTTCGGAAATGTTGGATCAGTTGCCCATCTCTATGGTATTTGTTATCATACACAGTGTTCTAAAACAAGAAATAAATCGGCGATTACCCGCTGGCAAGGCCTATCTGATTAGGTTTGACTAACGATTAATTGCTGATTACTAATAAATATACACCGATTAATCGCTCGAATGTGACCGACCGCCCACCTAGCATCTAGCGACTTTTAAAACATTGATAATACATCGAATTCTAACTTCTAAAAGGTGGTTTCCCTATGCTTCTTTTAGTCCAATGGTTTTCAGGCTTGTAATTCCTTTCTTCGTTTGTGAAGCAAACTATACAGGTATGGTACAAACTGGGTAGAGTGCAAAATTAGGAGTACAAGAAACATAAAGGAATGAGGTTATGAAAGTGAGATTCTGCATTGTTGCTTGAAAATAGCATAGACTTAGTCTTGAGTTGTAAAATCAGCAGAATACAACAGAGAGGTTCAGATGTAAGCTCCTTTAGAGGAGTCATCTGTCAAGATAACTTCTGGGATATTGAAAAGAAGCCAAGTGATGCAGAAACATTGGATTGGGAGAAAATTGTCAAAGTAGTAACTTTACTAGATTAGTATGGATTCAATAAGTACGTTTCTTATTTTTAGTCTTAAACATAAACATGATAGAACGGGAGTTCCATACTTGCACTCATACAAAAAATTTACCAACATAATTTGTGCAATACCCATTAGGAACCAAATATCTCACAATTGTCATCTTAACTCTCAAGTTGCCTCATACTATTAGACGTGAAGGTTGAGAACATGAGAACGTAGATTTGAGGAGTGAAGTTAGATTATAAGATAAAACAAGTGTGTATGAAGAGGTTCCTCTGAAATTTATGGGGCTGTAAGTTGTCTAGTTCATCTTTCATAATGATAGTCAAGCATTTGTTGGCTTTTTCTTTACACCCCCCCCCCCCCCCCC
>BPLS01000572.1:369789-392064 GCA_019656275.1 Rhododendron kiyosumense
TACATCTGTAGAGGACACATTCTCAATGCACTGTCGGATGCACTATTCGACGTCTATCAGAATTCAATGACTGCAAAGGAACTTTGGGATGCACTCAATGATAAGTATCTTTCTGATTACGCTACAAGTAAGAAATTTCTTATTAGTCAGTTTATGAATTATTGCATGGTTGATACAAAGTCTGTCATTGATCAGTTGCATGAGATTCAGTATATTCTCAGTTAGTTTAAGGTTAAGAATATGCATATGGATGAATCTATTATTGTCTCCTCTATTATTGACAAACTGTCTGCATCTTGGAAAGACTACAAAAAGGAACTCAAATACAAGACCGAGGAATATACCCTTGATCAGTTGGCCCATTACCTTCGGGTGGAGGAAGAGACAAGGCGTCAGGAGGGTAAAGAGGGTAAGGATAATTCTACTTCTAAGGTTCATGTGGTGGAAGAAAGTTCCAACAAGAAATGCAAAAAATAAGGGCGGTGACAAGTCGTCTAGTAAGTGGAAGAAGCAGAAACTGGATCCTACCGACACTGGTTGCTGGCATTGCGGCAAACCTGGGCATCTTAAGAAAGATTGCCGATCCCTGAAAAGGAAGAATTCTGGTGAAAATTCAGAAGCATCTGGGGCAAAGAATTCCAAATTCATTGCTGTTGTTTCCGAGGTGAATATCTTTGAAGATGTTGGAGATTGGTGGTTTGATTCTGGTGCGACAAAGCATGTCTGCAATGACAAAAGGTTTTTTACTGAGTATAAACCAGTTGCAGATGGCACCGTTCTGTTCATGGGAAATGCATCAACTGCACCCGTTATGGGTAAAGGCAAAGTGGATTTGGAGTTCACTTCTGGCAAGACGCTGACTCTTACTGATGTGTATCATGTTCTGGAAGTTAGGAAGAATCTCGTGTCTACAAGTCTACTTAATAAGTATGGCTTTAAAGTTGTATTTGAGTCTGGCAAAATTGTTGTGTCCAAGGGTGGTGTGTTTGTTGGCAAATGCTATGTAACCGAGGGGATGTTTAAGCTTAATATCAATAACACAGTTGTTTCTGCTTATATACTTGATTCTTTTTCTTTATGGCATACTCGTTTAGGACATATCAGTACAAGGAAAATGGATTGCATGATTAAATCTGGACTAATTCCTAAATCTGATAATAATATGGTTGATAAATGCAAGATTTGTTTCGAATCAAAGATAACAAGATTGCCTTTTCCTAAAATCGAGCGGATTTCTTCATTACTTGAATTGATTCATAGTGATGTATGTGATTTTCATAGCACTCCAACTAGAGGCGGAAAACTTTATATGGCAACATTCATAGATGATTATTCGAAATTTTGCTATGTCTATTTGCTTCATTCTAAAGATGAAGTGATTGATAAGTTTGTTGCATATAAGACTGAAGTTAAAAATCAATGTGGTTTGAAAACAAAACCTCTTAGGTCTAACAGGGGTGGTGAATATCACTTTCCTGATTATTGTGAATCAGTAGGGATAATTCATGAAGTAACTGCACCTTATACACCACAACAGAATGGAGTGGCCGAAAGGAAGAATAGAACTTTATCTGAGATGGTGGTTGCTATGCTAAGCAATGCAGGATTAAGTAAAGGTTTGTGGGGCGAAGCCATACTTACCGCTGCTTATATCTTGAATCGAATACCTCTCAAAAAGTCTAACATTACTCTATATGAGCTCTGGTCAAAAAGGAAACCAAACCTGAGTTATTTTAAGACTTGGGGGTGTAGGGCAATTGTGAGATTGCCTGGACCTAAAAGGAAGAAACTAGGTCCAAAAGGAATCGAGTGTGTATTTCTTGGATATGCTTTGCACAATAAAGCATATAGGTTTCTAGTGGCTGAGCATAATGATGTTGTGTCTATCAACACCATTATTGAATCTCGAGATGCAGTGTTTTATAAAAACAGATTTGACAGAATTTCAAGGTTAAAATCTAGTAAGGATTTGGAATCTAATAAAGATTCGGAAGAGTTTTCTTTGGTGTCCGAAGAGGACAATGAGCCTTTCGAGGTTCCAGTTGAAGGAAATGAACCTGAGGAACAAGTTGAATTGAGGAGGAGCAAACGAGTTCGGACAGAGAAAACGTTTAGCCTTGATTTCATAGTTTTTCTAGTTGAAGGCACTAGAGAGATTTCATGTGCTCACAATGTATTTTCACTTCACGTGGAAAATGATCCTTTGACATTTGAGGAAGCAATGAAATCGAAAGACGTGGCTTTCTGGAAAGAGGCTATCCAAGATGAGATGGACTCTATTATAGGTAATAATACGTGGGTTTTGGCGGATTTACCACCTGGTTCTAAACCAATTGCTTGTAAATGGATTTTTAAAAAGAAAATGAAAATTGATGGAACTATTGATAAGTTCAAGGCCAGACTCATAGCCAAAGGTTTTACCCAGAAAGAGGGTATTAATTACTTTGATACCTATGCCCTGGTTGCTAGAATCTCAACAATTAGAGTTTTAATTGCTCGTGCTTCTATATACAAGTTTGAGATACACCAAATGGATGTCAAGACGGCATTCCTTAATGGTGAGTGAGATGAGAAAATCTATATGCAGCAACCAGAGGGGTTCATTGTGCAAGGTTATGAGCACAAAGTTTGCAAGTTTATAAAGTCTCTTTACGGATTTAAGCAAGCGCCTAAGCAATGGCATGAAAAATTTGACAAAGTAATTGTGTCAAATGGTTTTACAATACACCAATCTGATAAATGCGTGTCTAGTAAGTTTAATGGCAAACGAGGAGTCATTATCTGTTTGTACGTAGACGATATGCTCATTTTTTATACAGACCAAGAAAGCATTCAGAGTACAAAAGATTTTTTTTCTACTAACTTTAGTATGAAAGATATGGGTGTTGCTGATATAATATTGGGTATAAGAATTAAAAGGAATGGTGGTAATTTAATTCTATCTCAGGAACATTACATTGAGAAAATTTTAAAGAAGTTTAATCACTTTGAAAGCAAACCAGTGTTTACTCCGTATGACTCTCAATCGCCATTGGATCATAATGAGGGGAGAGCGGTGTCACAACTAGAGTATTCTAGAGTGATTGGCAGTTTAATGTACGCCATGACAAGCACGAGACCGGATATTACATATGCGGTGGGGATGCTTAGTAGGTATACTAATAATCCTGGTCATGTACATTGGCAAGTAGTACATAGAATACTGTGATACCTCAAAGGTACTATAGATTATGGAATAGTCTATAGTGGGTATCCTTCGGTTCAAGAAGGATACACTGACGCTAGTTAGATTACTGAGCGGAATGATCACTCGTCAACGAGTGGTTGGGTTTTTACACTTGGTGGAGGGTCAATCTCCTTGGGATCTAAGAAGCAAACGTTGATAACAGACTCGACCATGGCAGCCGAGTTTGTAGCATTAGCTTTTGGTAGTAAAGAGGAAGAATGGCTAAGAAATCTATTGCTGGAAATTCCAGTATGGCCTAAGCCTATGTCACCTGTATCGCTACATTGTGATAGTCAAGCTACGTTGTCACGAGCGTATAACCAAGTGTATAATGGGAAGTCCAGTCATATAGGACTAAGGCATAGCTATGTGAGACAATTGATTGTTGATGGGGTGATAACCATTAATTTTGTTAAGTCAAGTCAAAACTTGGCGGATCCTTTTAGGAAATGCCTTGCAAGGGATTTTGTAGAGACCCGTATTTTCGAAAATAGTTTAAAGGTTTTATTAATATAAGAATATTGAATAAATGTGAAATTTATTTGAATTATTTGATTTGGGGTCAATGTGGGAAGGTTGTTTGTAGAGGAGTGCATGTGCAATTTGTGATTGTGTGAGTATATATATATGTGTGGGTGTGTATGTAGGGGAGAGAATTCCCTAATTTTCTCTCTCTCATCTCCCGATCTCTCTCTCTCTCTCTCTCTCTCTCTCTCTCTCTCTCGGCTCCCTCCCTGCTCTCTCTCGCTCCCTTGCTCTCTCACCCAAAATTCCACCAAGATCCACCTCCGTTCCACCCCTCATCGTAGTCTTGAGCTTGAATTTCGTGGGTCTCGCTCGGAGAAGGAGTATTCGATTGATTTTGAAGTTTGGAGAGTTAGGGCTTGCTCAAATCGCTTGGGTTTCAATCCTTGACTTGAGGTAGGGATTTCTTAATCTCTTTAGATGTTTATGAATTGATTGTGTGCCAAAATCGGGCTCTAAATGGTTGAATTTGAAGTTATGCTCTTTCTTGATTTTTCTGCAAATCGGCCACTGTAATGCAGTGGTACCGATACCATCTTTTTAAGGTACCGGTACCTTTGGTACCGATACCTACTTTCTGAGGTACCAATAACTTGACGTTGATTGTTCACTGGATTGGCTTGGTACCGATACCTACTTTTTGAGGTATTGGTACCAATGACTAAAAAAATTGTTTTAAACTCTATTGATCATTCGTCAATTGTATTGACTCCCGATCACTTCTAACACTCACCAATGACATTCTAATCATCCCTAAACTTGATTACTCGAGTTCCAATGATTCGTTAATCATTCCAATCCCTTCGATACTCGTTAAATGTAATCTTACTATTGTTGTAAATGAAAAATGTACCGTAAGGTTGTTTGGGTGTACCATAGGCTATATGAGACGTTGAGGAAAGTAAAATTGGTAGATGTGGGCTTTTCTAGTGATCCGAGTAGTAGCATAGTAATGCATGTCCGCATGACTCACATATCTTTCAAACTCCTTTGGCACTCATACTGCGAGATTTAAGTGTTGATACTAGCGGGTAGCTTGCTATTGAGTTGTGATGGGTTAGTACGATACGTTGGGTAGTGTGATGTACATAAGGGAATGGTGTATACTCTTATCTACTTGTTGATGTTATGCCATGATTGATTGTTTTGGAGTGCTTGAAACGTTATTGATCAATCGATATGTGGATATGACAAGGTCGTATAACTTGTTGTAAGAATGATATAGACTAGTTATATATTGAGCATGAGGTCATTAAGGATTGTGAAATAGGAAACAATAAGTAGAATGATACCACAAATATGAAGAAAGCCACGGATCCATCGAGTGGTGTAATGTTGGAATAAACATGGGACGCACGGGGTCCCAAATGCCTAGACAATAATGAAAGATTTCCAATGGATGCGTCCCAAATGCCCGGACAAAAATGAAAGATTTCTAATGGATGCACGGGGACCCGAATGCCCGAACTTGAATGAAAGGTCTCTAGTGGATGCACGAGATCCCGAACGCCCGGACAAGAATGAAAGATCTTTAGTGGACGCACGGGGTCCCAAATGCCGGAAATAGTATTAAAAAGGAAAATTCTGTGATATGTTTCTATTGTTTCACTGTGAGATATATTCACTGTCATTAGCATCTTGGAGTTCGTTATTCATATCTGTTGTTGATCCATGGTATTGCTGTTGTGTGATCTTCACATATATATATTTAGATCGAGGCAGAATGGAGTGTTCATACGAGAATCTAAACTTGGAATTGGCATAGCGATGGACAAGTGACGGTTGAGGACCAGTTGTGGTTTAATTAGAACGATTTGAGTTGGGCTTGATTCTAGTTAGATGTGTGAACTGTTAGGAATATCCTTATAAAATCTTGATCCCCTAGGTATTGGTATGCTCGTTGGTGACGAAAGACTCAACTTTCTGTTTGACACTTTGTGGTACTCATTCATTTTGGACACATGGTTAATCGCATTTTCATATAACTTGAGTATAGATTTCTCTATTGGGCTAGTGTAGCTCAACCTATTATTATTTTCAGGTACATCTCAAGGGCATTGACGTGGAGTGCTTGATGTGCATACGACTCCATCATTTTTGAAAGTTAACACAGAAGAATTACCTTGACATCTTTGTAAAATTCTTTTGGGTAATGTAATTGTAATTTTTGAAACTAATCTTGACTTGGAAATCTTGTAATCTCTAAGTTTACCGCTTTTTGTTTAACCATGAAATTTGGGGCCGGAGTGCCATTACTGTAAACTTCTAAATTTGATTGTTCTTTTAGATGAATTATGGGAAGCATTTTGGGGTATTATGATGTACTATTGCGAAGCATTTTTATTGGAATATGTTATTATAATTATGTTGAAAATTCAGGGCGTGACAGATTTGGTGTTGAAAACATCAAGAGGAATGCGACTTATGCCCAATTAGTTTAATCACTCCTGGTGGAAACTCAACTCAACCGGTTGATACTCTCAATCTCTTGAGTTCAATGAGAAACTACACCACATGTCGTGATTGGAAACACTTTAAAGTTATTTTACACATTCCAAGGTAAAGTGTTTTGTGCCTATAATGTGAATACAAAGGAGGTTGAACTACTTAGTTCTTAATAGATTGTTTGTGCTGTGTTATAGGAGCACGGATAGCGATCTACCTATGTGAATGTGGAGGTGGTGCCGCTTCCTATAGGTCACAGGGGCTAGACCTTAAAGCGTTCATGAATTCAAGATAAAAGACCCAAGACCAGTTCATGGGTCAACCGATTAGGATATCTGCATTATTTGGAGGATTATGTGTTAAACACGTCCGGTTGGTCGATAGAGGACAACTAGTTCAAAGACATGTCTATTGTGCTGCCCTGACTAGCTTTGATATGTTTTCACTAAATGGATAGTTGAAGTCGCAAAACACTATTTATATATGCATAAGTCTTGTAGTAAGAATTGAGAATATTTCATTTGTATTTCGAAAATGGTGGGAGATTGTTAGAGATTTTCAAAATAAAGGAGTCGTTGTTTTGATTTTGTAAAATTTCCTTATTTCCTTAGAATGCTTGTTTTTCCTCTTTATGAGCTTTGACCCACATTGGTTAGTTGAGATATGTTAGAGTGGTATATATTAGGAAACATTTCTAATATGAATAAACAATGATCTAGTGTGATGCAGTCCTATGGTATTTCACACCATACCGGTAGAGCTGGTACACACGCACACGCACACGCGCGCGGCGTAGGCAGTGTGGCGTGGGCTGTGGTGTATTGTGGCGCTTTAGCGGCGCACTTTACACTTTGCACGTCAGCGCTAGGCGCCATTTCTTATTGCGAGTTGGCGGTAAGATGGCGCTGACGTGGATGCCACGTGTCACACACGTGACAGGTGAGTCACACGGAGCGGTTCCGATCGGGTGCAACTCGAGCCTACGGGTAAGTTGGTTCGTAGAGTTGCGATCTCAGCCGTCGACCGCGAATGGGCACGATCTAACGGATTGGATTAAATCCAATTGGGTGTGAGTGAAACAATACACCTGTTCGGTGTGACTGGGTGTGACTGGTCGATTTAGACCATAGGATCTGATCCAACGGTCAGATTGGATCAGATGCATACCCATTCTCAATGGGTGCGTAGTGGTTTATAAATATATCACTACTTGTCAAAATTCCAGACACACAAATAATCTGAATTTCTCCCACATCTCTCTCTATATTTTCTAGCATTCATTCTGCGTTCTGTTTGCTGCAGAAAATAGAACACACTGATTCTCGGTTCTTATATCCGTTCAAGCAGGTATTCTGTCCGTTTCGTTAGTGCAAACGAAAACGGAAAGAACTTCAAGTTCGGGTTTTGATTTATCTTGAAGGCAGATTTGCTGTAACCCTTTGTATACTAATTGGTGGGGACAAATACTGTCTTTAGGAAAGCGACATAGTCGTGACTCGAAGCGTATTACAGGTTTGATGGAAATTTCGTCAATAGTACAGATTGCAGCGGCCAATTTTTCCAACAATTTCTTTGGATTTCGGTCAATATTCTTTCACTTTTTAGTTCCACTCATTCAGACAAAGAACAAAACTATTGGAGTATTATTTTATAACCGAACCGAGCCTTCTATCCTAATCACTTGGGGTCGGCTACATAAATCTTTTTTTTCTATTGAGCTCTGTCAATGGCCACTTATTCACACAAACCCATTATAATCATATCTTTGCGAACAATAGCCTCTAATGTCAATTTAGGTCTACCACTCCCTGTAGCATTGCTACTCAAAGTTATCATATCCACTCTCTTAACAACTGCATCTCCTGATTTACGGTAGATATGTCCAAACCACCTTAGCCTATTTTTCCTCAACTTCTCCTCTTTAGGTGCTACACCTACCATCTCATGAATAATTTCATTTCTAATTATGTCTCTTCTAATCTTACCACACATCTACCTCAACATTCTCAGTACTATTACACTCATCTTACTCACATATTATTTCTTAATAGGCCAACATTCTATCCCGTAAATCATCACTTGAAGTATGATCACTTGGGGTATTATTTTATCGAAATTTAAAATATTTTCTCTTTTTTTCAATCGATGGGAGAATACAAGTATAAGAATTACATAAAATTTGACACAACCCCACAATTACTATAAGCAAACTCAACTACTAGTCCCATTAGGGAGAGAAATAATCCCAAACAATTCCACATTTACTATAAGTTCAACCGAAATACTAGTCCCATACGCAAGTAGTGAGATGCAATGGTCATAACTACCAGCTAGCCCCAAAAAAGATTTAAAATATTAGATGCAGTTGTTGTCATCTTGAAAAGTTGGAATTCCTTCTAGTCTTTTCCCTGATTTTCCTTCAATGTCTTATATATAATAAGGTTTAAAACAAAACTGATCACTGTTTTACTTATTTTCTAATTAACAACTAACAATAGTAAGTGACATTGGTTAAGATAAGAGTTAAGTAATGTAAGGTGAGATCAACCAATTATCAATAAGGTGGGTATTGTCGACCCACAGTTTAATTTGGAAGGTGAACAAAATCGGAGAAGTTATTTTTCGCAAGGCATCTGAAATGAATGATTTCAATTACCGTAGTGAACCCATGATGGGACGAATTTTTTTTTGTACGGGTATGATTGAAAGAGCAGTAATACGAATACAAAGTTAAACACCATTACTTTTAGAGCCGTTCAATGTATATGAACCGCATGAATCGAACACTTTTAGACATGGCTCGTGAGCCGAGCCATGTCTTTTGACTTTTATCCTGGCAGATAATAGATAGATAGAGATGCCAGCGTGGCATTTGGACACGTTGGTGTCACCCACGTTTTTCCGGCCCAAAGGCAGAATCGTTGCCCCTTTTCACCCCGTTAGGCAGACACGGTTCCGACGTTTTCCACAAATGCCCTTCCTATCATTACGCAATTACGCGCGCTTCGCGATATGTGTGCAAGTTTAAATTTTCGCAATTTTTGATCACATTTTTTGTCAAATTCGATTTGTACACGCATAACATGTGCTCCGGCCTCTAATACTATACTAACGACGCACCCATATCATGTGTGGCCCGGCCCAACTATAAAATAAAGTAAAAAGAAATAGTAAGAAAACCGAATCAAATCGAATCGTCCTGAATTTTGTGGACCTACGCTCTTGGTCACCGACTTGAAAATTCCCCAAAGTGTTTAAAATCCAGGGGGTTTTTTTTTCCTTGTACAAAGGTTTGAGGGGTTTTTTTCGTAGATGTGTGTATCCACGGAGTTTTTCTTCTGAGGAACCTTTGTCCAAAGGTTTTTGGAAGGGTAAAGTAGAAAAATTAAAAGTGAGAATACGGGCAAGTAAGAATTAAAGTTGGAGGAGAAAAATGGTAGTAAACAAAAGATAAAGTAGAATAGAAATTGTACCTTCTCTTGAATTCGATCTACTCCTACGTTACGTGTTTGGTTGGATCAGCCGACAGCTTTTTGGCAGCCATGCATAGTTTTTGGTTTGGTTTTTTCCGCCGAGAACGATAACAGTTCTGTGCAAATTTGTGCAGTGTGCAGAATTGTGGAACTGATAGTGCTTATACGTAGAGAGGAGAGGCGGAGACACGGAGGGGAGGGAGAGGATCATGCAGTTTGGTAACTGCCATGTCAATTTACATATTTGTCCATGAATTTTTAAATATTTTGTTCACATATTTGATGGGTATTTTTGAAAATGAAAATACATGAAAGGGAAACACCAAATTGGTGCTCTCCCTTTATATATTAGAATAGATAGATTGTACACCCACATACACCTAAAACTGTTTTTGTTTGTGTCATCGACTACAGCGATCCTGATTGGAAGTCCAAGTTCCAGAAGGAATTCGAGGCTTGATTCAATATTCCTCTCCTCACCGACGTGATTGAAAGATGTTCCCATTCCGACTTAAAACCAATTAATGGAGTATTGGAAAAAAAATCTTCATCTATATAATAGGCACGAACCGACCAGACCTGCTCCGCTCGGTCTGATACCTGCTCGGCCTACTGGTCTGCAACGCTCACACGCGCACTAGACAAATACAGAATACAGGATAAGTTTACCTAATAAGTTTTCCAGGTGTACGTAAAAGGGGTCTCTTCTGCCATCCTAAACTCCACAAGGATAATTTCAAAGTACTCCAAATCCCTCAGGATTCTCAAGATCTTGGAGACACTGGTAAGCTAAGCTACTCTCCTTGTGTATACTGCCCAAACCTTCGTCGCGATAACTATAAAAAGTCTAACCATATCAGGGCTCCTTCTTCGACGGAATAGGAAGACTCCGGTCACTGGACTCTACAAGGGTCATCCTTATCGATGTCCAACGATTCGACAATCCGGTCCTCAAGGGACACTTTACCTCCAAAATCGCCTATGTAAATCATCCCCCATCGAATGGAGACAGGTACGGACCACTAGTGCGACAAATTGCTAGAGCTTTCATGATAGATATCGTCACAAACATACTGACTTGGGTATCGGAGGAGTGTTGGTCGGCATCACACTGGCGTCAAGTTCTTGCTTGCAGGTATACGAGACCAACCATGTCGGAAACCAACTCATCACTGTACTGTAACTAGAGTCCCACTTACGGTATTATGATTTCTAAAGTTCCTTTCTCTACTATTACAGTGCAGTTCAATTCTTAGTGATTAGATGAGAATTTGAAATGTCCTTATTGGTGTGCGTTGCTTGCATTGCAGCATTTGGTATTGAAGAGTAGTACGTGCGAGTGACTTTGAATTGTCTGTTGAAAATGTAATTATTAGCAGATTGGCACCCTGTAGAAACCCGTATTTTTAAAAAAAATCGTTTACAGGTTTAATCACTGTTAGAATATCAAATAAATGTGAAATTTGTTAAATTTATTAGATTTGGGGTCAATGTGATAGGATTGAAAGTGGAGGGAGTGGAAGCGTGATTGGTGTGTGCCCTAGTATGTGTGTGTGTGTGTGTGTATAGAGGATTAAAAATCCCTAAACCTCTCTCTCTCTTCCCGATCTCTCTCTCCCGGCTCCTCTCGCTCTCTCTCTCTCTCTCACACACACTCTCACACTTCAACACCCCAAAATACTTCGAACCCACCTCTATCCGTCGTAAGGTTTTCATATTCAAGTGTTCTAGAGCTTGGAAATTCGTGGGTTTGAGCTTGAAGAGGAGTATTCGGTTGATTCAAGATTTTCGGAGCTAGGGCTTGCTTGGTTGAGCTTGGGTTTCGTTCTCTAACTTCGAGATAGGGATTTCTCACTTCTATTATGTGCTTATGTGTTAATTTGGTGTTTAGATCGTGCCCTAGATCGTCGCTTTCGTTGTTAGAAATGTTCTGGTGAAGTCTGAAAATCGTGCACTGAAAACCCATATCCTATTGGTAGGAGTTTTGGCCCTACCGGTAGAAAAGTTGTCCAGTAAGGTCATTTTCTTGAAATTCTGGTCTCCTACCGATAGGAGAATGTGCTCTACCGGTGGGGAATGAAAATTCAGCATTTTGGCAAAATTTCGAACAGACATAACATTTTCATCCAAACTCCGTTTTGGGCATATTATATATTGAAATTGATGTACAGAAAATTTACTTTCCAATGGTGGTAGTCTCATCTCCTAATTCCTAACCGAAAAGATTTGGTAGCCAAAATAAAATGGATATGTTCGTATATGTTAGGAAATCCTTTTCTTTAGAATCGTTTGGGTGAGACACGGGTGTTCTTAGGTTCCTCTGAGTACTAGTTGAATGGGTTGACGGGGCTAGTGGTATACTTAACGCTTGGTAGTGGTCATTGGGTTCCGTATGAGTTGTTTGACACTAAAACGAGGATTTAGAGAACTTAAGGAATATAGGTGCGCAAAGATTGTATGTGTTGTCATGCGATGTGAAAAAAGAACACGTAGAATACTCCTTTGAGTTAAACAACGCTAGGCGTGGATACATGAGATATTTCCTTGTGTTTGATATGTGGTACACCTTTTGCGTAACTTATACGATTTTACAAGTTGCAAGGTGAAAATCTATGAATTGTTGTGAGAGATTATCTTTTGATATATGAGTGCTCGTATGGTGATGCGAAACTAATAACGTAATGATAGCGAGTTAATTGAGATGAAATTATCAGTATTACTTCTATGTGAATAAGTTTTCGTTGTGAATTCATTATATGTGATTGAGATGAATAGCTAAATTGTAAAGTGTATCGGATGGATTGTGGTATGATGACCTATGATGTGTAACTTGAATTAGCTCCACCAGTGAGGGAGGTACTAGTGGGGAGTATCAGGATTTCTTAATTGGCCCAGTAGGAGCTTTTGCTCATGATCATACAGAATGATGAGGAAATTGTGACATGATGTGAACGAAAAGGGGCTATCATAGTGAAAGTGTAAGTGGTTTGAAAGACATTGGCGTGACAATTCTTTGATTACGATAGTTTCATAAGTCAAGATATCGGATTGGTGATTCGAAACAATATGAGGAACAAGGGTAGTCATGAGAAAATCGTATAGATAGTAAGTCCTCGTGGTTGAATTAGAGTTTTGGTGTATAGTCATGATACCTCATTTATGTCGTCAACGTTGAGAAAATTACTAGTCGTGTTTTGTTTCTTCTTTGAGATACCGTACGTTGCCTCTATTATTTATTCGACCTGTCATCCTATTTCCATATAATAGTTGTGTAGATTTCTCTACTGAGTTAGTAAAGCTCAACCTATCATTTTTCAGGTGTGAACCCGGAGCAGTAGCATGGAGCGAAGTGCTTGCATTCAAGTGTATATTTTCAAAAGAAGTGGTAAAAGAGACTTATGGACTTTTGATAAAACAAGTTTTGGGAATGTAATCAAACTTTAACTCTATTTCTTTTTATGATGTAATATATTTAAACTCTTGGAGTTGGATCTGTAATTTAAGGATTTGGACACGGTGAACTCTTTTGGGGTATTATGTAAGATAACGTGAGGAATTTATTTATAAAAGCTATGTTTAATTATGTTGAAAATCGAGAGCGTGACACACCCTATTTGAAGGTGTGTAATTTTTTTAATTGTCGACAAATTTACATGGTGATTCAAAAGGTATGTAAAATTGGGAATGAGGGGTGCGAGAATTTGTGGATGAGAGGGTGTGTGAATTTATTTTTCTATTACTAATTTGATAGTATATCTAATTTCATATACGTGAATTCATTATGGATCTTATTTGATACAGTATATCTTATTGATCAGTAAATTCAAAAATATACAAAATCTTATGAAAAATAGACGTGTACTTTAAAAGTTAAAATATTTTATATAGTTTATAACACAAGAAAATATGCCACATAGGCAAGACAAAATTCAAACAACAAAGAGAAAATACGTGCTAGTCAGGAAGGAATGGGCGAAATGATAAACTCCCAAAAACTTGAAGCTGTGCTCGACTAAACTGTCACAAAACTTGTCGCATTACGCTAGTGAAAATTGGAGATCATATGATCGGAAAGAGGCACATAGAAAGGGAAATAGAAAAAATCTTGACTCGGCAATTAAATTATTTGGACGCAACTGACGCTTATCTCAATAATAAAGGTTTCCTAATTTTATGTCAACCAAAAAAGGTAAATGCTCCCAAATGAAAACACTGTGCAGTGGCAGAATTTTGATTTCCCAATAACACAAGGGTGATTTCGTCAAACGGCAAAACCATAGCCAGCCAAAGGCCCACTACTCTTTCTCTCCTCCTTTTCAATATCGTTACGCAATGTAAGGCTTGGAATAACGAAAACAGAGAGAGAGAGAGAGAAACATTTGGAGGAGGAAAAACAGAAGACCGATAAAAAAGAACACAAATGGATTGGTCACGTTCTCTCTCTAAAACGGTAATAACTCCCAACTCTCTCCTCCTCCTCTCCTCCTTCTTTCTCTTCGCCAACTTCACCGCGGGGTTCAACTTTTCCACCATCACCTTCGACCAAGGCTACACGCCTCTCTTTAGCGATTTCAATATCATTCGGTCCGACGATGATAAGACCGTCTCTCTCCTCCTCAACCGCTATTCCGGTATGCCGTCTCTCTGTCTCTCTAACTACATACAATTACATGTTATAAAAAAAATTGATCGCGGTTATGTTATGTTGCTGTTTTGAAAACCAGTAATACGTACTTTATACAACGTCGATGGATGTCGATTGTTGAATGTCATTTCGAATTCTTTTGAAAACGTAACCAAAATATATTGTGGAAATTGATCGCGGCTTATGATTTTTTGTTGTTTTAAAAATTAGGACTAATACCTTTCACATGGATTTTGAATGAAAGTTGTTGCCAAGGAATTCTTTTGGAAAACAAATTACGAAAAGGTGTTTTGTAATTATTCAACACAAATAAACTTCACCAAAAAAAAAAAAAAAAAACAGGTAATATGAAAACATGATGATCAGTGTTTTTTATTTGAAAAACAGTATCCTAAAAGCAAAGAATTGGTTATGACATGCCCATGAAACCACGCATTTTGAACAAACTTTGTACGTACTTTATACGGGGCGGTTTCGGGGACCTTTAAAAAAACCTTTCAAATCTTAATCTCATAGTTCCCGATCAAATTTTGATGATCAAAACCGCTCAATGTGTTCAGAATGTAATTTTATAGGTGTTCGCGGGAAACTGGCAAAAAAACTAATCGGGAAGGGCTTGATTTGAGCAGTTTTTTATTGAACCGTTCAATAAAGTTCAATAAAAAATTGTTCGGATGAAGCCCTTCCCGGTCATTTTTTTTGCTGATTTCACGCAGGCACCCTTAAAATCACGTTCTAATTATATTGAGCGGCTCGGATCATCAAAATTTGATCGGAAACTTTGGGGGATTTTTTTGAGGGTCCCTGAAACCTCCCCATCCGTACTTTATATGATTTTTTTTTAATATAATTTTTTTTAAAAAACTGATTGGGACACTCTGTATTATCATGAAAAAACCTTTGGGGAGGTAAAACCAGGACTTGTTGCCTCGAGAAATTTTTGAGTGTCGAGCGGGTACTTCTATCCCAAACATTTTTGGATGGCCAAGATTTCTTCACTTTCTCTCCTCTCACCCGACCACTCTCTTTCCTCTTTCTCTCTTTTTAAAATCAGGACCGTTCAAAAGTGTTTTGGACGGCTAGATCGCTGATAGATACCACGTGTGTGGTACCCGCCCGGCACGCAAAAACTTCTCTGTTGCCTCAGTTTGTATCAATTTACTGCAGAGTATAGTTTATTTTGAATGGGAGTACGTCGACTAATCTAGTTAAATTTGATTGGTTTTGGCGTTACTTTTTGGTCTCCAGGCTCTGGTTTTATTTCGTCAGAATACTACAATTATGGGCTATTCAGTGCCAAAATCAAGTTGCCATCCAATTACTCTGCCGGCATCGTCGTTGCATTTTATGTAAGTCTTCTTAAATACTCTCTCCATAAAATAGTTATAGGAACAAATATGGCGATAGTTTTTCTTTTTGGTAATGGGTGTTCCGAGCCAATTTACGCGCACCTCGAATTAATTGTACAGTTTCTCCCACAACCGTTTCACACGTTTATGCTTAAGGGTGAGGTGGCTCCAAAAGTTGTTGACAAGGAGAATCGAACCTGAAATCTTATGATGGGGCAAACATCCAAATCTCATGTCAAGACCATTTAGCCAACCTCTTGCAGTTAATATGGCGATAACTTTTCTATAAATAATATTTTTTTTAAAGATAAAATTAATAGGCTCACAAATTAGGCACCATGATGGTATATATTTTTCTATGCATTTTCAGTTGGTTTAATGTGTTTGTCCAATGACAGCTCCGGAAGAGGACTTCTGTTTAGCAAAGAAAATAACAACGTGACGAGACCCTTTTTCGTAATTTAAGCATGCATACATTTTTGTATTGAAAAAGTTACGTACGTACGCACATCGTTCTGCCAACGCGGATATATTTGTTTAGTTTTAGACAAATAAATTCTCACAAACGAAATGACTACTTGATCATCATCAGTGAACAAACATGGAATATAACAAGTTGTCGCTCCATAATCTTTGACGCAGACATCAAACGTCGACGTGTTCGAGAAAAACCACGACGAATTAGACTTCGAGTTCTTGGGTAACATCCGTGGGAAGCCGTGGAGGTTTCAAACGAATCTGTACGGGAACGGAAGCACGAGCCGCGGTAGAGAAGAGAGGTACTCGTTGTGGTTCGACCCTACAAAACAGTTCCATAGATACACCATTCTCTGGACCTCCAAAAGCATCATGTAAGTACATGCATGTTTTCCCACTTTTGTTTGTCTTGTTTCTTATTTTCCCTTTTCCCGGCCAGAAAGTTCGAGTAGTAGGACTTTTGAATGGAAAAAGGCTAAACGTGCTATGTTTATATGCTACTTGGTTTGTGCATTTTTAAGCTCATTCAGAGAGAGAGAGAGAGAGAGAGAGGCCTCCTTACGTATCTTGGTAGTACGAATCTCTTTGGTTTTGTGGGTCATGCTTGGCCAACTATTGTGCTTCCTACGTTATGAATTGGACAAGAGTATCCACTTCAATCTAGACTATTTACATTTTGATAATTAATGGTTTAGATGTGTAAAATTTTTTACCGGTAAAACTATATTATTACTAGTAAAAGATTCAAAACAAATCACGATCATTGAAAACGCTAACCGACAGTTGCGATCACTTGGACTGCGCCTCTACGGTCCAAACCTGGACTACCTGGTAGACGAGCCATATCCTTATGAATTCTATCTCCCCGTCTTGGTATATATCTTCTTATGCGTCTAATCTACATAATTGTTATTTGCTGGTATTTTTGTGGCTAGAACTGCCTTTTGATTCCAACAAATATCCGAAAAAAATGCAAGATTCTTGTAAATCATTATCAGATGTATCTCTGTCAATGATGAATAGGATTGATAGTAATTGTGAGGCAATTTCGGTTGCAAAAATGTTTGAATTAAATTTGAAGATTTATGAATTGTCTAATTCAAGAAATTAACATTCATAATTATGATGAAGTTGCAATTATATGGACCACAAAGAAAACTACCCAATCCCATTAAACTACAAAATTAGGACATGTTAGATGTTGGCATGGACCACCTTCATTCAGAAAAGTAACCATCTGGCTATCAAGAAGCATTGAAGAGAATAATTGCATAAGATGGAGCAACAATTAAGGATATTTGAGGATTCAATAACGGAAATTTATGATTAGAAAACCAAAAAGAACAAAACCATTTTTAATTATCCGAAATTTAGAGTCTCTACGCCAACTTATGAGCACTCTGACTGGAAAAAATTAGTGACGAAACGCAGAGTGGTTGGATCCTTTGTAAGGTACGTACGTGTAGATTGCTAGACCATTGAAATGATGATTAGGTTTATGATCACTCACAATTAGCTTTAAATTAAATGAATTGATGGAATGCATCAACCAAAATTGCCAATATTAGTGGATTTTGGCTAGCTGGTGCAAAGTGCAACCATGGGTTGTAACCACATATTTAGTGTGCCAGCTTGATCTGACCATTCATGCCTAGTAATAATGAAAATGTGGCCTAAAAACTGATGCTCTTTCTCGGAATTAGGCAGAGAAATAGCCAAACTTAGATATAGAATAGCTAGGAAAGTCTAGAGGTGTAAAAATATCAACTGTGGCAACCACTTTCATTTCTTCCTGCCCAACATCCTCCATGCATTACACGTCTATTCCAAATCTTTTACTTGGGACTTTTGCAATGGTTAAGTTTTTGGGTAAATTACCAAAACTAACCCTGAGGTTTTTAAAATTTACAAATTGCCCTCATGCTTTGGGATTACAAAATAACCCCGTCTCATAACAAATTTACCCATTTTCTGTGATGTAGTCAATAGGAAATCCGATAAAATTTGTCTGACATCATCAAATCTAAACTATAGTTGACCAATCTATCTTTTTTTAGCTTGTGAAAGGCTATTTTCAAGCATCTGCAGTCTTTAGCAAGCTACAAAATGTAGACACCCTATTATGGACCATCCAGATAGCGTTGTTTTGCGGTCTTTTACTATCCCAATGATGATTAAGGTCAGGAGCATTCCGAGGCCGATGGTGTGTTTGAGCTTTGAGCGTTCCGAACCTCATTCAAGCCCTTTCCAACCTTTCAAACCAGAACCAAATGGCCTCAGCAAAACCAAACTTGCTTACGCCAGTACTGTGCTGGCATGCGCCAGTAAACTGCCACGTGTCGGTCATCGACCGTTGACTCAGTTCTCACTGGCGCACGCAAGTCAGACCCTGGCGTACACCAGTCAAATCCAGTCAAAGCATCACTATTTAACCACGTGCTCGGGACTTTTGTGGCCACCCTGACGTAGTCCACAGTCCCTGATGATTACTCTTGGCTGGTCGGCTCCCCCTCTCTCCTACACCACCTTTCAACCCAAGTCCCATGCATTTAATGCATGGGGACTCCCCTATTAACTCAACCAAGCCCTAACCCAACTGATTAACCCCCTCCTCCTCAGTCCATTCCCCTCTATAAATACCCCCCTTGCATTCATTTGCAAAGGGTTAACCACATTAAGAACCCAAGTTTCTTCCTCTCCTCTCTTTTGCTCTTTCTCCTCCTCCATTGAAAGAGAAAGAAGAGGAGCTTACTCCCACACACCCCACTGTTACTCAGTCACCATCCAACCTCCATCTTCAACCTCAAAACTCAAAACCACCTTCAAACCTCAAAACCAAAGGTATACCACCTTTTGAGTGGCTTTCTGTTTTGACCTCTGAGGGGAGCCAAAAAGGTCCAGGCTAGTAATCAATACCAGTCTTGGCCTTAAACTGGCAAAATACAATGATCGTGTGTAGTGCAAAATGGCACGCACCAGTACCACAGAGCCATACGCCAGTCATGGCAGTACGTGCATTATTAGCGTGGGGATCATTGGTCACTCTTTTCTTGCTTATATTTCACTTTTTTATCACCTAACAGCATGCTAAGAATCAGTCTACTACTTTCTGTATTTAGAACTGTGTAGCTGTAATGTTCAATATCTGCTCTTTGCTGGCTTTAGAAAGCATCTGGGATCTTTCTGGTCATGCTCCAGAGCCCAGATGATGCAAAGCCAAACACTGGACAAAAGGTGTAACTGGCGTACAGTCTCACCCAACTGGCGTACGGTAGTGATGCCAAGATCCAGTGACTGGCCATTGCATCTTAGCTTAGTCTTGGCCTTTTTTCATGTCCTCACACTGTTTATGGGGTATTCTGTTCCTTCTCATGGTTTGAAGCCATTTTATTTGTCTGTAACTATATATATTCTGCTCTATTAACTGCGTGGTTTGTCCTGGGTGTGCGCTGGTCCATTCAAAAGCCCAGAGGATTGCAAACAAAGACTGTGAGTGCATGATAGTGAAGTACGCCAATTTTAAGGTGGCGTGCGCTGGTCATATTGGTATGCGGTGGCCTGGCCAGTGCATACTAGTGTGTTACCTGCTCACATCTCTGAAAAATAGCATACTCCAACTTGTTCAAACTGCTCTCAGTGTTTGTTCTCAATCTATATTTATTATTGCAAGCAAATCATCTCCATAAAGCATTTTGTCACATAACTGCAACATGTTACAGTCTTAATCCCCATTAACTGTTTTCTTCGCCCTAACTGGCTAAAAAAATGATTAATGAGAGAAAAATGCAAACATTTTATAAAAATACATGAGTAGAGACCGATCTCCGGATTGGGCGAGAGGGGTGCCATAAATCCCTTCCTGTCTCGTAACTTGGCTCCCGAACCTCAGATATCGAAGGTGACAATGGACCAGTTTACGCCTTTTTCAAAATCAAAATCAAATAAACGTAGCAAATGTTTTCGAGTTCAGTTCCTTGGGTGTTTCACCGCTAAAACCCGAGTGGCGACTTTGAATCGAAGTATTTCGCCGCACTTTTCCAAAGAGGCCACACCCAAATTTTTCGTAATAAAAATTTCCGGGGTGTGTGCCGACAGTGGCGACTCTACTAGGGATCATTGCATTGATTGATATTTGGCAATTAATACATGAATGAATAATTTTTAAAAATCTGTCAAAACAGTACGCTCCGCTTTGTTGAAGAACGGAATGGTAACGTAACAGGATCTCAGCATCCGACCACTCCGAACTGGGGCTTTTACTATTGTTCACTTGTGTAGTTTTCTTCAAGTATTGATTAATATAAGTGAGCCAAACTTCAAAAGGCATTTTCAAAATCTTACGTTTCTCTCTCGTTCAAATCATTCTTTGGCATTCTTCACTTGCATCGATGTTGGCTAGGCCCGTTGAGATGTTTTGGGTAACCGTCACAGTTTACTGGAGCCCGGGGTCCTCGATTGCCCAACAACCTTGGACGATGATGAGTCGTAATACCATTCGACCATTGCTTTACTACACGCATTGCATTGGAGGTATATCGCGACTTTAGTCAGAGGAACCCCCTTAAACCAAAATCAGTCTCTACATGTGTACAAAGCACTAGAACCTTCCAACCTAGGACAGGAACCCGCAGGGTAGGATTACTTGCATCTAACCCCCATAAATTGTCTATATGTTACTGTTTTCCCTATCGCATGCCTATACATACATTCATACCGTTTTGCATGCTTTTGCGTAGGAGCATGCTAGGGCGGCTTTTAGGTTGTCAACTTCTTCTTATGACTATTAGGACGTTGCCTTGACCCGACGAAGAGTTGTGCATCTTGATGTTGCACGTTATCAAATTTTCAAAGTCCTTGAATCGGCGAGACTTTGGGAAATCAAGACTTTCTAAGTCCTTGTCTAAACCAGATCAAAGTTTCAAACAGAAAACTAGGAACAACGGACAGAATGTCGTGATACTTACACCATCTAGGTTAAGTGCTAATCACTTACACCATCCAGGCTCCGGCACAGTGCTGCTTATGCCACTTCGGTTCCAGTATCACGTCATCTACACTGAGTTGTTCCGACCTCCAAAGTTGAAACTTTGAAAAAGGAGTAGTCAAAGGCTTAGACTATTTTGACATCTCTTAGTGTTAGTCAATTCAAACAAGGATACACTGTCGAAAAGAAATCTGAGGATTCTGGCAGCATCCGAACGTCATGAGACAAACTCGTTTCTAGAGTTTAAGAGGACACTGACGACGATGACATGCGTATGGCATTTCTTCAAATTCTTTCAAAAAGCTTGTTGCAGGAATGCCACTGAGTACTCATCTACTTTGACATCCGAAGCTTTAGGCCATCACCCTCATCGATCATCAATGGCAGCACAAACAAAGATGGCTGAACTGAAAGAGGCTGTAAAGGAACTAGGTCACAAAATGGACAAACAACTGATCATGGTCCAGGGACTGGTTGACCTCTTTACCACCATAGCCTCGCAGCCGGATATGGGGCTAATCAAGGAATCCTCTCAAGCCTGCCACACTTCAGCGGTCGGAACCAAGCAATGCCCGAAGGACATGTTTAAAAACCTGACTGAATTTCATGAAGCCAGGACTCAACCGAAGGGGGATGTTGGATCCTTGTTCAAAGCCAGCATCGAAAGGGAAGATATGTGCGACAAAGAAATCAAACATGGCAAAAGAGTGCATCATGTGGAAGGCGCAATGTTGTGCAGCTACAAAGTAAGCAAAGGTTTCACTGTAAATCCTCAATCCGGTCGTCGGAACCCACCAAGGACCTTCTCCCGCTTCTCCACACCTTTGTCCTCAGTTTACGAGAAGCTCCTCGAAGCTAGCTTCCTCAAGCCACTTCTTCCAACTCCTTCACCTCGAACATTCCCAACATCCTACAATTCAAATGCCTATTGTGCTTTCCATCAAATACCTGGCCATCTCACCGATGCCTGCTTCCGCCTTCGACATGCCATTCAAGATCTCATCGATAATGGCACCATTCCAGCTCCACTCCCATCAAAGCCCAAAGTCATTTCTAAGCTCATGCCTCAACACGATTCTAACACACATGTTAGTCAGGTATCTACCAGCTCCACTCCCATCAAAGCCCAAAGTCATTTCTAAGCTCATGCC
>BPLS01000572.1:401763-444338 GCA_019656275.1 Rhododendron kiyosumense
TTTAGAGGCTGTTCATAACTTTAAATCTCAAATTCGCCTCCCATAGGACTTAAACCTCTCTGTCTCCACTGTGGAGGGAGGAGGGTGCACTCATGTTCTCTTTTCAAGCACGGTACTGAAGTACTCTATCCCTCAATTTCACCTATAGCAGTTACTATTACTAGCACAAATTTGGACCCCACCACCAAAAAAAATGCCAAACGACTCCATGAATACTTGAACAGAGCAATGGAGTCGTCACATTTGCATTTGCATGTGAATTTTAACTGACCCTCTCAGTCGTGTCGGCTCCCATCCGCTTCCCCTTCCCAAAATCAATCTCTCTCTCTCTCTCTCTCTCTCTCTCTCTCTCTCTCTCTCTCGTGAGGAAGTAGATAAGAAGTGTTAAAGGACCTCTTGCCTTGATTCTCCATTTTTGCTTCTTCAAGAAGGATCCGAGAATGGGTTTTTCAAAATGGGCTTGCCAAACATCCAAAATGGGAAAATGGGGTTGCCAAACACCCCTACATATGTAACATATCTCATGGTAGAATACTAGAATGCTAGAAACATTTGAAACCATGAGTTATTCACTACATATCCAAAGAAATGATTAATTAATTTCTTCGACCTCTAGACAACGGGTATTTGTTCTAACTCGACATCAGTTACGTGATTGAATCACATTTGTGTCGACGGAAAAAAAAGGACCACTTGGCAACACATACGAGTAATTATTCGATGCCCTGGGCCACCATGTGGCGGTGCCCTAAACTCTTCTCTACCACATATTTGTGTGGGCATTACACACTTTACAGTGGAGACCACGCATATGCATGGTGGAAGAAGAGTCTGAGGCACCAGGCATTGAATAATTTTTCGCAACACTAGAGTGACTACGATGTCTATCACGTTTATTTTGTTATCGATGATCAGCCCAGGCCCCAACGGGCTACATATTCCCAGCAAAACTCTTTCATTCTGTTTCCCCTGAAGTTATGATGAAAGCATATGAAATATTTTCACTTTTATGATGAAAACATACGAAATATTTTTACGCTGATTGTGATCAGAGAACTCACAATTACCACAATAAGTGTAAAAATATTTCGTATGTTTTCCTCATAATTGTGAGCTCTCTAATCAGCAATCACAATCAACGTAAAAATATTTCGTACGTGTTCATCATAATTGTGAGTTCTCTAATCAGCAATCACAATCAGTGTTTCCCTTGAAGTTGGTACAGATGATTTCAGTTGTATACTAATAATTCCACAACAAACACAGATTTTTTTTTTTTTTCTTATATAAGAATCAATCAGAAAAATGGTAATCCATAGTCTAAGAAACCAATTGCTGATAGTTAGTTGGTAACTTAGTTCAACCACCTAGCCTAAAGTCAATTGCTATAGTGAAACATTAGGGGAAAAAATGGCATTAAATTGTCCTGAAAAATTCCGAACATACCATACACAAACAACAAACAAAACCAATGAAATGATGCGATCAAAGAAAAATACAGCAATAGCAGTTGGTCAACGAAACGTGTTATTTTCGCAATAAGAAAATCATACTCCGTAAAATCCGGAATGCCCTAAATTAAGTACCAAATTCTTTTTTTATTTTTTCTTTCTGGACAAGTTCGTATCCAGCCCACTCAATTGACTTCGACTACTTAAGGAAGGAAACTGAACCCCCAAAGGCTCCTGATTGCCAAGGGACTCTAATTATGCTAACTGCTTGTGGATTCGAGGACCAATTCGATATCCTCGTTTGAGTAGATATTCCATGAACAGAGAAATGTAGGGTAAAAATGACTTGACAAGCCAAATTCAGAAGAGCATAACTATGAGGGGGAAAAAAATCAACTTTCATCTTCTACTGTCACGTCTCTAGTTACAAGATCATAACTACGAAAAAAAATATGGTGTATGGGATCACAATCTATGAACATCTGAATTTAAGCAAGAATGAAGGAACAACAATATCAATGAATCCAAGGCCCTAGCCATTTTTCAGTACAAGCTGTTGAAAAAAAACCCAGCAGAAATCAGGCTTGAAGTTCAGACCAATAACAAAATGAGGTTTTTACCTTAAGGACCAAGTCAAGGGAATGTGAAGGTTCCGCCAATTCCAGAACTACCTGATGGGGGGCTGATAGCCACCCAAAGGAGAGATATGGTGATTGCAATGAGTCCGGACCAAACAAACACGATGGTGGGTGTCCTCCCACGCCTTCCCATAAGCCCTTTCGCAAAAGGGTAGAGATGAGCCAAAACCCAGAAGCTGAAAAACACCCCTCCTAACAAACGGCTCCACTGTGGTATAGTGCTATATATTGTCCGGCTAACTCCCACTGCAATAGCAATCAAATTAGTCATCATGATTGTGATCGGTGGGATCATGAGAGCCGTCCATTTGAGAACATAGAGATCGGCAAATTCATCATCCACATCATCACTGCCAGATTTTGATGTCAACGTAAATGAAATTTCAATCCCAGCAATTACTTTCAGCAGGCCCTGAAGCACAGCGGCAAGATGAGCACTTGTGCCTCCAATTAACCAAAATTGCTCGTTTCTCCACCATTCTTCCAGTGTGATGCCAGACCACTTGATCTCAAGCACCGCAAGCATGCAAAGAGTCAATGTGATGATCAAGAGGTAGGTGAGGAACGCCACGTTTAGGGTCTGGACGATGAATTGGCCAGAGAAAAGGGACAGTGCTGGAAGGAAACAGTAGACGATAAGGAAAAATGAGGTGAAAGGGTATATTCCGACGTTGAGGTACGCAATCCTCTGCAAAAACTTCATCTTTGTACTCGCCAGAATAGCATTGTTGCGGGAGAAGAAAATCTCAACAGAGCCTGTCGCCCACCGGAGGACCTGGTGGAGCCGGTCTGTCAGATTGATCGGAGCAGTCCCACGGAAGGCGTCCCTCTTGGTGACACAATAGATGGATTTCCAACCCCTGTTGTGCATCCGGTAACCCGTCACCACATCTTCTGTTACCGATCCGTAGATCCACCCGACTCGGGTTCCCCATTCAGTTTTATCTTCATACCAACACGAGATAACACTAATCGCTTCAGCGACCGTGGATGCATCAAGTAGGTCCCGTGGGATGGTAAGAGCGCCTGGAGCTCGTCCATTCTTGATGGCAGGGTGATCGGCAAGTGGTCGGCCCTGGAATTCCGCCACCGGAATGGAGTCAACGAGGAAAGACGAGTTGCCAAATTTTTTGGGAAAAAGAGAGATGTTCATTTCCTCGTCATCATCAGAATCACCCATTCGAAGCGCTCTTTTTGAGTCTGAGGCAGAAGCTACCGTAGAAGATTTTTTACGTCGACCGAAGCAACAGCTACAGCAACCTTGGTGGTATTCCTTTGATCGAGGAGGATCAAAACCATACAATGCAATCCGGCGGAAGAGGCATCCGGTTCCGACATAAACAGGCCCCTGAAGCCCGTCAAGAGCACGCATGTTGACATCAAAGAAAACTGTGTTGTGATTGGCATAGCGGTCAGACGGATCAATTCCCTCAAATCTTTGGGGGAACTGGACAAAGCAAAGGCGATCGCCGCCACGGTCCATCATGAAACACATGCCTTCTCTCAATGCCATGGAGTTGTAAATGTAGTGGTCACAGTCGAGGTTCAAAATGAAGGGTCCATTGGACATGATAGCTGAGGCGCGAACCAGAGCATTCATTGCGCCGGCTTTCTTGTTGTGATCGTATCCTGGACGCTTTTCGCGAGAAACGTAGACCAATAAAGGGAGTCGGATGTCAATTTCTGTTAGATCGATAGGATTGGAATCAGCTGCTGCGCCGTGTAATGGTTCATCACTTGGGGGTTTCAACATCACCTGCAACCGTAAATCAAGTCATTAGAGCATCCGCAATGGGAATAATCAAAATCAATAACCAAAATGGGCCACGTCAACATTTGATTATCCATTTAGTTTATAATCAAACTTAATAATCTCTACCTCCACAATGATTATTTTCGCATCCCTAACCAAAAAAAACCCCCACAATACACAATGCACCTATGTCCAATCGCAAACGAGTTCCAATCGCGCACCCGACCACACCAAATTATTCGTCTCGATGAGACGATTCCAATGTGGGGTGTTTTTGAGTTATTGAGTTTTAAGTTTGGTTATTGGGTTTGGTTATTGAGTTTTGGTTATTGGTAAAAGTTGTTAAATTTGGTTATGGAATGGGTGGAATTTGCTTATTTGCTAAAAGACTTGTAATTTTGCTTATTACAATGTGAGGTGTTTTTTGAGCATTATTATTAAATTTGCTTATCCACACTCATTAGCTTATTACAAGGGAGATGCTCTTAGAAGCCGCCTCAGAGTAATCAACAGGAACAAACAACAGCAGCGCTGGATAAGGTTCAAATGGCAAGAGTTCCGGTAAATAGATAGGGATCAAATTCTCACTAAGACAATAAGATGGATATATGCCGATTAAAAAAAAAAAAAAAAGATGGATATGTTTTAACTGATTCTTGTGATCAAATACAGATTCTTAACAAACTTAGGACTCTAAAACCAAAATTTTGAAGTTGGGATCAAATACTTCTAGTAAACAAACGAAGTTCTAAGAAAATACATGCAATTTTAAGATAAGATGTGCAGCACAACAAATTATCTACTACTTATATAAATTTACATGGATCATTCTAAATCAAAATTTGATTCGACTTGCCAGATCATTTGGCAGTTTACACACCTATGTAGAGCAGCACACTGAACAAACCTGAACAGGACTCTAAAACTTATTCTACTGGACTCTAAAACCTCAAAAGGATCAACACATATTCTTCTTCTTTTTCCCCTCTTTCTAATTTCTTTTTCCTGCCATTCCACATGGGCATTTGATAAAAACACAGGCAAAATGCGGAGGAAGTAAATTGAGTAATTGGTTTAAATGAAATATGCAAGATCCATAACAAACCATAGAAAGGTATTTCCAGATGAGGACGATAAACACCTGACCAACAGACCAAGGATAACCTTATTAAAATTTACGGAAAAGTTTACCTGAATAATCCCAGCATGGTCACCCCTAGTGTGCTCTGGAGCAGAATCAACCCAAGTGCCGGGCCAATGGGTTCCATCTGCCATCCAGGTAGCCTTAAGGACCTTTATAGTTTCCAGAGATTCATCATTAAGGTTACCATTCTCCCTCTGTTGCTTCATAGCTTTGATTTCCTCTCTAGCATTATAAGCATCAGAACGCCGCCTAATCGAATCCGGAAGGCCATTAATTCGAACCTTGAACTCATCATACTCACGCTTTACCCGCCTACGATCCTTGACAAAATCTGGACGCACCTTATTCTTATAAGGATCTCTCTTCAAACTGAAATAAGATTCAGGATTCCTTGGCTCAATATCGTGCTTCCGGCAAAATGGGACCCACAAGTTGGCAAAACTTGCAGCTTCTGCCATGGCCTCAAAGGTTAACAGGGCCCCTCCATCGTCAGACACATAGCACGAAAGCTTTTCAACTGGATATTCAGCCGCAAGAATTGATAGGATGGTGTTGGCAGTGACAAGAGGCGGGTCTTTTTCAGGGTCCGCAGTAGAAACAAATATGTCAATGCCTGGAAGATCGGATTTTCCGGTGGGGTTGTTTGGGCCACGGGTTTCAAACTTTTCTTTCAGAACAGCAAGATCGGTGGCCCGATTCACGGGGCAGAACTTTGGGAGCGTGTCCAGTAACCATGAGAATGCAAACCAAAGCTCACAAACCACAGACATGCCCCACAGCCAGACTGCATCAGAATTTTTGTGGCTGATCCTCCATACAAGAAATAGCACCAGAACGATCATCCGTAAAAATATTAGGAGCCTGTATGCATGTGCCATTGAAATGAAGACAAAATTCAGCATCCAGTCGTTTTTTCCATTACCAATTATGGACACATTAGAACGAAGGAAGAAAACCCTCAGTATGCACATGTAAACAAAAGGTAGAAAAGCAAGCACTACACAAGAACTTAATTCAGCATGTTGATTGTATATGATAGTATTTAACTTCTCATACGATTGCTTTGGTTATATGGATCATGCTAAACAAAAAGTACAGAGTATGTACCAGATTACCTCAACATAAAAAAGCAATTCCGCAAACATCTTGTCTGATCTTATTTATTTTTGGGGGTTGGGGACATCAATTAAAAATCAAATCCCTATCCCTGCTTATCATACTACCTCTGAGACTTTCCTCCACCTCCTCCTCGTCCTTTTGGGTTGTCAAATGCAAATATACAGAAATTATAATAGATGACCAGCAGAAAAGCGTACAAGTTTGCAAGGGGCATATCAAGGATCAAGAAGCAAGGATGGAGACCATCTAAAGAAGATGGAGACCATCAAAAGAACAATCAATGAAAGCAAAGTGGAAGCAATAATACAAAAGGACCCGAACTACATTTTTAAACCTGGATCTCTTGAAGATTGACACTAGCAATCACCATTTGCATTGATACCGCCAAATCTTATGTGTATCAACACTTCCGGTTAATACAAATAAAGTTATCACAGTTATCTTCCATGTAACAGACAAAGTCATAACTTCCTGGTAAATTTTACTTTTTCTGACTTTCTAATTATGAACTTTAATATAATGCTTTCATATCACGCTAATGTGGTAATTAGTAATTACCATATGGGCGCAAAGCAATCAGACCCAATGAAATAAGAAACGATTGTATTTAAATGACTGCTTGATTATGCATCATTGAAACCAAGTTAGAAAACTGGGCAACAATAAACATAAAACAAAAACTAAGAAAGATCAAAGAAAGTTTTTGTACCGATATGGGCTCAAAATTGCAGCAGGTATCTTTAATTTGCGAGTCAAGGGCCTCCAGGGCTTGCTAAGAAGTACTGAAGGCTCATCAGGCTCATCACTGACATCATTTCTCTCATTCCCAAACCCACCTTCCTTAGGCCAAATAGCATTCCCATATCCATAAGTTCCCTTCGTCTCAAACAACCACCGGTTATGATCAAAATCCCCTGTCTGGCTCCTTGTCAAGATCGATTTCGCAGATTTCATCAATGACAACCTCCTCTCCATCTTTGACATCCCCCCAGGCGGCGGTGGCAGAGGGAGAGGCAGGCTGTCATCCACCGCCCTCTCATCCAATTCCGTGTCCTTGTAAGCCTCTTTACACCCCGGACAAATCCCGTCTCCGGTTTTCACAGCATCAACAAAACAATCCCTACATATCTTATAATCACATTCACAAGGGAGGATATCTTCACCCCTCTCATCACTCATCACCTTTCCGTCGCAACCAGGTACTGCGCAAGAAGACCCTTTTGCCCCAGCCATTTGAGGATGGCTTGTTTCGGAGTCAATCACCTTATCCATCAAATGGGCACGAGTAAGGCTGTTGAAACCACCGGTAAATAATGAACTAGACACATATTGCTCCTCAACTCTCTGAGCAACGGATGCGTCCATCGGTTGGTTATCGGGTGTTGGTGGGATGTGCACTGTGTAGTTCATGAACTCACCACTGGCAATATCATTGTCAAGATCATTGGATTCTCTCGAGTAGTTGACATATCGGCCTGATGAAGTCCTCCTGGCGAAGGTCACTGACAGGGGACCTGACTTTCCATTGTACGATTCTGATACTTTGGAGGACCTTGAAGCCATGGTATAAATTGTGTAGTAGGAGGTTATGGATCACCAGTATCTGTAAATTACATATACGAGTTGGGAAAAAAAGTATAAGCAAAGATCCAGCTAAAGACACAGCTCAAACAGATTCAAACAGGATCTTTATCCATCGACAAATTTCTAAAATGCTCTATTTGGATCTTGGACTTGGGTTAGAAAAAGAAACATGATCCCCTACCTTTCTTTCTTCTCATCATGAATCTCTCTATTCACAAATCCAGGATTCAAATACAGTCTAGAGAAACCAATGATTTATCTGAGTACCATTTTCAAATAAGCGATTCAAGAGCAAATGGTGAAAATTGTCAGAAAATAGGAGGACACTTTGTCAAACTGGGAAATCATATGCCAGTGAAATAAAACGAAACCCTGAAATCTCTAGATCAATAAAATTTTGTCCCCTTTCAATACTTGTTCTACCTTCTCTCCTCTCTCTCTCTCCTTTCTGCCGCCATCTCTCTCTCTCTCTCTCTCTCTCTCTCTCTCTCTCTCTCTCTCTCTCTCTCTCTCTCTCTCTGAGTGTGTGTGTGTACATAGAGATATATATACACATCTACAAAATCTAAATTCTACCACCCCTCTCACAATCTTCTCTCCAAATCTGCCCCTCCATCAAATCAAATCATAAAGAACTTCACTGAATCAGAACCCCGAGTTTTTTCCCCATAAACGCACATAAAAAAAATCAAAGGAACAGAAAGTAAATACCTATGATCTGGAGAAGTGAAAACAATACTACTTCAGATTGTCAAACGACATTTCCAGAACCCAAACGCAGATCAAAGTCGGAACTCAAGAAAAGAGAAGTGCTTCAGTCTTGCTCTCACATGGGTATATATATACATATATATGAAGAAAAATACACAAACCCATTTTGCTCGTTTTTTTAGGAATTGTTAATAGCAGTAAAAAAGACTTAAAAAATGAAACGGCTTCGAGGAGGCGTGTTAGAAACATTCAAACAAGACATAATGCATTATAAATGACCTCCATTTATATAAGTAAAAAAATACACTTACAACTGTCACAGACTCACGAAGCTTTCTATGGGATAAAACTTGATGTGCGACCCGGTCCCATATTTCTTCAAATAACTACTCCAAAACCTAACGCGACACCTCTCTCTCTCTCTCTCTCTCTCTCTCTCTCTGGATGTTGAATTTAACAATTCAAAAAAGAGACCCAGTCGAGGACCGAGTACAACAAAACACACCAAAAACTCAGCTGATATAGTCTGAAAAGTACAAAACCCCTTCGAACAAGAATCAAATCTACGCGTTCTAATAAGAGGCCTCTTCGGCTCCCAACCACCAAATATAGAAGATCTGATTACCAACAAATCCACATAGAGAGAGAGAGAGAGAGAGAGAGAGTTTACCCTTTTATTTTGTTTTCAAACGAGATTTAAGACAAAGAAAATGCTGTTGAGAGAATGTAGGGGATTCGCCAATGTTTTTTCCTGACAGAGACAAGCCGAAATGGTGAAATGGGAACACGGATATGTAGACTGCAAAGAAGAGGGCTTATCTCGGCCGGTACAGTACTGCTGCTGCCCGTAGTCTCCGTGTCTTGACAATGTGGAGAGAGAGAGAGAGAGAGAGAGAGAGAGGCGGATATTAGGGAATTCAAAGGGTCAATTCGGGAATTTAGGGGGGTCGGGATGTTCTGTCCACGCGGGTACGCGGTGTGTATGAGTTTTTTTTTTTTTTTTTTGACATGACGTTGTGTACTGGTAACGCTGTCTTTCCCTATGGAAAGATTTCAGAAGTGTTCACGCAATCACATCTGCATGAATCTCAAAATAAAAATACTCTCTCCGTCCCTTATTTATAATTCGGTATTTCATTTTAGGTTATTCCTTAATAAGTGTCCATTTTGTAAAGTTAGTGGATAAAAGTTGATGAATTGTCTATTTTATCTCTAAAAGTATATTCCATTTTGAAAAATTAGTGAGTAAAAGTGTAATGATGATGGGTAAGTAGGGAAAGTTAAGGAAAAAGTTGATGTGAAAGGTATAATGATAATGTCTTTTTAATAAGTTAGAGTTACGAAGCAGGACAGTTAAAAAGAGACGGAGGGAGTAATAAAATAATTCTCAAAAAAAAAAATTTGTTTAATTTACATTGAAAGCTTCAGAATTTCAGCCAGTTAGACATTGATCTTGGTTTCATATTTCCTTCTCTCTTTTTTGTCGAAATGGATATACAGATAGGTCTCTGTCACAAAATATTGACCACTCCATAAGTTGTATAAGACCGTGTCACACTTATGTTCGGAACAAAGTTAAAATCCTATCGAGTGTTACGGATGCCAAAGATGATATTTTTCAAAAATAATTTTGGCACTCCACTATTTTATTATGGCACTCCAAAACTTATTTTTTAGTATAAAAATTATGCATAACAAGACACACTGAAACACAAATTTTGGAATACCATCGGAAGAAATTGGAGTCCCAAAATCATTTTCCTATTTTTAATCCCATCACCCATCGAATATCCATAAAGTTTAAACTAAAGCATTGATCCCATCAAAAGGCGTAGAGTGTACTCCATAATATTAACAGTTGTGCTGTACAGTATTTTTGTGTGTTTGTTTGGAACTTTGCATTGGGGAATTGCCAGCCAAAACCTTTTTAGTATTAGTTAACCAATGAGAGCAAACAATTATCAACGGACTATAGTTGATAATCTGAAGGAGTTTGGTCAAATGGGCGTATGAAAATTAATAGTGTTTGTACTTCATAAAGTCGCAGGTTCAAGGTCTTGTTCTGTTAAGATTCTTATTTTTTAAATACTTATTTCACAAATACAAAAAGGGAAAGTCTACAATACACATCTCTTAAAAGAGTGTACGATATGCACCTATTTTATGGTTCATTCATAACATTTTAGCATGTTTCGTAACTTTTGTTCTAGAATTCGTAACTTTTCAGCAGTACGATTCGTAACATTTTCATTATGATTCATAACATTTTATTGTATATTGTAACATTTATATGATTCGTAACTTTTTAGCAATACGATTCGTAACATTTTCTCTATAATTCATAACATTTTGGGGGTGCATATGATACACACCCAAATAAGGGGTGTGTATTGTAGCATTTCCCATACAAAAAATACATCACATTTAATACAAAAAATAAGTCTACTTATTTTCCTTAGCGGTACGGGGCTGAATCCCACGAAGGGCCAACATTTCAAATACTAGGGTCATTGGAGGTTTGCCCGTTCGTTAACTTCAGGATCCAAAAATTTAATCAGAGGTGCGCGTAAGCTGACCGAGATATCCGATTATTAAAAATTTAACGGAATATAGTTGACAGGGGAAGCGACCAAATTCTCTCTATTGTTAATTAATGTAATGGATTTATCTTAAAAGCCTTTATTTCGTGACCACGATGGTACAGCCGTACAGCTAAAATGTTAGCTAGAGATAATCCAAATACTTCGTATTTGATTTACACGATCTCGTCAATAATACATAAGCAATTTCTCAGCAATTTACTGTTTAGGCTTATCTATTATCTTAGTCCTTAAAGTTATTGATATGTTTCTAATTTGGTCTTTATATTTTTAAACGACTCAATTTTGTCCTTATAGTTATACATAGAATTCAATTTGGTTCTTATACTTGTTATATTTTAATTTCGTCCTTAATGTTTTTGATTTGTTTCAATTTGATTTTTTCTAATTGAAAACCAATTCTTCAGTTTTATATAATATATTACATTATGCGTCTAGTTTATAAAAACATGTACGTGTTGATTTTTTAACATTTTAAAATAAAATTTATCTAATAAATCTAATTGTTCTTGATATATTTGCAATAGTAAATTTTTTGTGGTTATTTCAAGTATGAGTTCTTTGTGTAATTCACTAGAGATAAATATAGTATTTTCTTCCTCTTCTGCGTATGATAGTATGTATAGGTGTTGATCTGGACGAGTAAGGAAGAATATGTAGAGATGCTTATTTGGTTTTTACTTTAGTTTTTTGTCTGATGGTAATTCTTCAATATTTCTTACGCTCATAAAAATTACTTATATGTGGACAAGCTACAAACTAAGCGGTGATACCAAAATGAGACATACCATGAGATTATTAAGAATTGTTGTGGGTTATTATACTATTTGGTAAAACTTTTTTCTTTTGGTTGTAATTTGTAATAGGCTGATTATATTGTGGAAGACTTAATTGACACAGATTAAATACTTTAAGGACTGCATCGACTCGAATTAAATTTTTAGGACTAAATTGAAACTTAAGTAATTCTTTGAGGACTAAAGCAACTCAATTAAAACTTTGAGGGTCGAATTGAAATCTTCTTTTTCCTATAGGGACTATAATACTAATTGATAAGCCTACTGTTTATGATTTTGGTATTGTACGTCTTGTTGACTCAAAAGCACTCCTCAAAACAAAGTAAATGTACACAAATCCCTGGCTTTTACATTTACTTTTCTACTTTCGCTTTCAAAAAAATTTGTTTATTCATTAGTCTTAATTAATTATTGTGCCGCATTTGAATGGTAATGACTTCTTAATCCAAATGCTAAACTTGTTACTAGTTTAGTGATGTGAATATACGTATGCTATGTTTGGTTGGTTGGATATTTTATTATTTTCACGTAGTTTCTCTTCTGTTTCTGTAATTAAAGTGTTGAGACAGGCGATTGGAGCGGCGCATGCTCTGGCCAAATCCGTACTTCGTTAATTAGTAATGAAATGTTATTGTTTTTCTTGTTGAAAAAAAAAAGTACGGCGTTAAGTGCTTCTTAAAATTTATTTTTATTAATGAATCAAGTAATTTAAATTTTTCCTTCTGTCAATATGCTCACTTAGGCATAAAATAGATGTTTTAATTTTATGACCAAAATAATTTTCTATTACAAAATGAATCAAGAGGTTTCAAACATTAAAGCACTTTAGAGCAAGCAAACCCCTAAGTAAGCGGCATTGACAAGTACTACACCAACCTTTTGGGTTGAATTATGAACAAGTTTAACGACATCCACAAATAGTATATTATCTTGACCAATACTGACCAACTCGTTCGGATTGAAATCCACAAAATAGTATCGGTTGGTGATATAATGATATCTTCTTAACATAATAGTTGAGAGATTGTTTTTATGCATGAATTTTTTTTTTTTACAGCTAATTTCCAGCTTAATATACATTTTACAAATACGGCTAATTTCCAGATTAATATACATTTTAGTAATGAATGATTATAATAAAATCGTGAATGAGTTGATCCAAATTTGATTGTAGGAGTATATTCTCGCATGGTTTGGATATATAGGGAAGTACACGGCCAAAACGTTTAAGTTAACCAATGAGGAGAACACCCTCCACGGTAAATTGACCACACGCTAGCTTGGCCTAAATTTAAGAGTTATTTTTAGTGGTGTTGTTATATCTACATTTGTATTAACATCCGTGTTAATTAAATTTTTTAGATTAGTCATGACTCTTGATCGACGAGTTTAATCTAAAGATTTAAGAAATAATGATCAAAAGGTACCCAAATCATTCTCCAAAGGTGAAAAGGATTAAAAAAAACAGTTTTAGTGTCCCTTTTCTTTTTCTTTTTTTACAGAGTTTCAATTCGTGTCTTTAGCCCCATTCCGCTAAGGTTTTTATTTTTAAGTACTTATTTACCGCTTTATAAGACAGATCATTCTCTCACAATACATTACATTTAATTCAAAAAATAAGTACTTATTTTAATTATTGGAACATACTCTTATCTCTATTCTTTTCAATTTTGATTTATATGTTAGTACTTTGTTAATTTCTCTAGTTGAGACGAACAATTAACCCTGGAAATTTTAACAAAACACAACTTAAAGACTTCCGTATTTTAAGTTTCATTAGGCTTACATCAATACAACTTCTCATTTTTGTAAAAAAAAAAACCACTAACAGAATACCTATCTTAAGAATAATTAATTTATACCAAACATGTCCTCAGCAATAGGGGGTGGAACAAAATTCTCTGTATTGATTTTTTTTATTATTATCTCGAATGGAAATTCTTAAACGCCTTGGTATTCCATTACCTGGAATAAAATGTCAAATCTATTTTTTTTCCTAAGTCCAAAAAATAACAAATGAAAGAAGAGAAGTCAAAATGATTGACCAGCTATCCCTTCAGAGATTATACTACCTACAATGGTACAGCTAAAGATTTGTTGGCTGATATACACAATCTCAATGTACACCTACGTACATACAAGATTTGATAAATTTGCATGTCAAGCCAAGCATGAATACAATACTTTTGAAGCTTGTTAGATTTCAAATCAAACTTGAATAGTCGTCGATCTATTGGACTTGTTCAACTTATTCATCTGCCCTAACTCGCTCGAGTGAGCTGAGCTTCCTGATCTGTACATAATTTTACAAAGGGAAACTTACAAGCTTGTCATAGTTTGATTTTGATTATTTTGATTCAAATTATTTTTATAGAGTTTGTTGAGCATTTTATTTGAAAAATGATAAAGAGGTAGTAGCTGAAAAGATCACAATGAAGAGAGAACTCCTTCCTTTTGCAGTTCACTTCACTAGATAGAATGTTACTTTTCTACTTTGGCACTCTTCAATAAAAACATGCCACTTTTTATTGGCAAAGTGTCATCCAAAATTAGCTTTAGGCATGTTCTGTTTAATAGTGGAATTTTGTTAATTAGTAGTATCTCTTTCGAGTTAATTAAGAATGTCAGAAAGCATCTCACGAGCTTGGCCTTAATTTGCATTGGGCAGCTCCAAATTGCACCCACGTGGGTGTGCTGTAAAAATCAACAAGATTGAAGCAGGTAATTGTTAAATTGTTATTTTACCTATTTTCGGTCCAAAAGTTCGAGTTGCAGATTTTTTAAATTGTTATAGAATAAAATATATAGCTTGTGAATCTCATCTTAAAGATGTCATGCGAGTACCTTTTTATAATAGTACCACTTTTACAATAACTGAATTTTATTAAATATAAAAGTTTTCAGTGTTACAGAAAAATATTCAAAAAGCGGGTGAGTATTTATATATGGAGACACAAAATCAAGTGTTCTATATTTTAAAGATTCATGGAAAATTACGTTATATCCTTTCAACTTTAAGCAAAAGTTCACTCTGATTCCTTCACGTTACAATTTGGACAAACTTAACGTTGCATTATTAAGCGGTTTCGATGTCAATCCTGTGTTGGCTGTTGTTACTTTTTGGGACGGAAAAATTATCACATGCCCAACATGTGACCATTTTTTAGGGGTAAATTGGCCCATTCTCCTCTTCCCTCCCTCACCCAAGTACTCCATTGGAGGGAATAATTGCTGCCAAAATGGTCCTTATATATAATATGACCCACCAGCAGCTCCCAATCTACCCTAGCCCTTTCCTCAAAATCTAGGTCATCTCATTTCCCCTTCCCTTGCAATGTCGTCCTAAAACTAGTTAGAAAGCCATCAAAATTTGTATGGTAGGCTACTAGGCTATGTGATTTGTGGCATCCATGCTCGCCTGACCACCTCTTGGACGTCTACAAATTTGGGTTGGAGGTTTCTCCACTGCTAGAAATCTGGGTTATGTATGAGTCTCTCCACCTCTGTGATAATGCTTTCTTTCAAGGATAGAGACAGAGGGAGGCTAGTAGGGGCCGTCGCCCCCCCTACGATTCTAAAAAAATACTACTATTGCATTGAAAAAAAAATTTATTATCAAAATATATAGTCTCGCCTCTCTCCAAAAATATAGCTCGCCTCCCTTGCGCACCATGTCAGAGTAGTGAATAAATATTCATTGTAAGATTTTTCAATGAGTCAAGTTCCACATTATACACTAAAATCGATGGAGACGGATACAAATCACTAATAAATATCCACTACCAAGTCTGGGCTGTTTTATACGTGGAGTCTGATTGCAAGATTTTTCCATGAGTTCTGTTATATGATAATGACATTGAATTGACTTTGACAAGTCTTTGCATGCTAGCTATTGTATAGAGTGGTAAGGACATGGCCATCAATTTCTAATGATAAAACACGAAGTTCTTAATCAATGGTTGCAAGATTTTTCTGAAACAAAACAAAGATGGAAAGATGAGGAGATGCTACTCTTGTCTATTCTCTGATAATTACATATGTATTTTCCAAGTCTTTGTGGCTCTATAGAATCCAAAGAAATATGCTGTGAGTAATCGTAAGATTTTTTGAACGAGTCAAGCTCACATTGTTATACAAACGGAATCAACACGGAAAGATGAGGAAAGACTCTTTTCATTAGTTCTATGATATAATGACATGCGACTTTGCCAAGTTTTTGTTGCTTTATGGAGTTCTAGTAACATGGCCATTAGTGATTGAAAGATTTTTATAGCAGAATCAAGACTCAAGACCCATCTAACAAATATGGATAGAAAAATTAAGATTTCTATCGAAATTGATAACTTTGGCGTGCTACCTTGCTAAGTTATTGTCACGTTGTATTTGGTCCCCCAAAGATATATTAGTCAAAATGCATACACAAGGATGGAGTTAGGAGGTCTAGTAGGGGCAGCCATCACGACAAGAATTTTAGAAAAAATAATTATTATATGTAAAAAAAAGTTATTCTCAACTTATATAGACTCGTAACCGCTAGATTTTTTGAAGAAAAGAGATCCAAAATAGTATTCCAAAATTATATTTTAGTCTTTTTCGTACTCTATGTGCAAACGACAAACATCATTTACTATAGTTTTATTATGTTATTTTAATTTTTCCTAAAATCGATGACTATTCATATTGCAATGCATGTTTTTTTTAGTATACATTTAATTTGTAGACTTGGGGATACTGCCAACCGAGGGTGTTTGACAGCTGTGTCGAGCGGTCAATCCGGCCATTTATGTACTTGGATTAGATCAAAGCCGTCCATGCCGAGATGAACGGCCAGGTCTGCCGCTCGGCATCCTGCCAAGCACCCTCGTTTGCCAGCATCTCCCAATCCTTTGCATTTTGCCACCGCTAAGATAAAATCCTGACTCTGTCCCTGCTTTCTTTGCTAGAATGGGTCTTTTGAATGGATTTGACATTGTTATATACCGGCCTTCTCCACCTCTAGATCTTGATTTTTTATTTTTTATTTTTTTTATAGGTTTGATCCTCCCATGTGCAAAAGTTCACGAAGGTGGCAAGCTACAAGGCAAGGGAGAAGTCATACGTGGTGGGGTTGGGGATGTCTTGGAGGATAGTGTCGATGTTGTTCTGTCTGGTGAAGGAAAAACTCAAGTGGGCAAAAGCTTGAACAAGGTGGAAGCAGGTTTAAAATGGGGAAGTACCCATGTAGGTTTAGAAATCTGTTTTGGGAACTATTTTGTTGCATCTAATTGGCACCATTTTGATGCAATATTTGGCCTGTGTAAAATTTGGGACCTGTTTCGATGCAACTAAGTAATAACGGGGTTGTCCACTACCCCTCAAAAACGATCACGTGCTGGGCACATGACGATTTCCCGTCCAAAAAAGTAATAGCAGCCAACACAAGATTTGACATTGAAGCCAATTCAAACATGCAAGGTTAAGTTTGTCCAAATCAAAACGTAAAAGGACCAAAGTAAACTTTTGGTTAAAGTAGAAGATATATACTCCGTAACATAAATTTTTCCAAAGATTCATTTTAAGCAAGTTATTAAACTCTACGTTTTTTGAACAATAAAACTCCCCAAAGGCTACAGATGCCCAAATTCCAGAGCCCTCCATTGAAAAAGATGATCCTCATCTTTCATCCATTTGGTAAGCTCTCACCAAGTACCCACAGAGGGTAGAAAAGGTTCCACGCAGGGTATAGAAATCCCCATAGACAAAGATACACCAAAACAAACTCAAAAAGTAACTAGAAAAGAAATAGGAGTATATAAAAAAGTTCGATCACCGTAAATGTCGTCGGAAGCTCTTTATGGTTCATCTAGTCAGAGACAGTCTTGTGGGAAGACAAAAAAAACCGGGAGTGTATTCATTGAAAACGTCATCGTTGGAATAAAATTAAATTCAACGCCCACAAATCAGCAGATAATCAAGCCCACAAATCAAAGATGTGCCCATAACTTTCAGGTAATTAACCGGCGACGTTCATCCATTTGGCACAATTTTCAAATAGTTCAACCGGCGGGACTGGCATGGCGCGGACGTAATTAATATATGCAAGGGGGGGCAACGTTTGAAGTGACAGAGTCAAAAGATTTAATTGTCGATCGAGAAGATCTAGTAAAATAATATAATAATAATACTCACTGTGCTTGGTTTACCATTTTGAGAATAATTTTTACTCTTGGTACAGTTTTCAATAAATTTCTCTCTCTATCTCTCTCCACTCATTACCACTCAACTCTCAAAAATAACTTTCTAAGGCCCCATTTGATAACAATGATAGATGGATGAGATTCGTAAGAAGATATGATTAGGATTGGGATTCGTAAGGAGATGAGATTAGTAATGAGAAAGGATTGATAATGAGTATGTTTGTTTGGGATGGGATTAGATGATATGATTATTAATATCATGTTGTTTGAGATGAGATTAGATGATCGGATTGGATTGATAGAAGAAATTGGTAATGAGAAGAGATTGATAATGAGAAGGGGTTACGTTCGGACTACAAATACTAAGTCCCACGGGGTATTACTAATGCCCCTTAATCCCCGGCTTGTTAGTCCATTGGATTCGTAGTCCCAACTCATTTTTGGTTACCAAACAAAGTATTAGTAGTCTCTTGGGATTGGTAGCTAGTCCAGTCCCAAAGGCTAAGAGGATTAACAAACGGGGCCTAAAATCTCAACCAAACAAAGTGACTATGTTCCGAACATATGCGTAACAAACTAATGTAGTGATGTGCCATGACGATTGAAAGCACATATCCCGCCAAATTAATTCACCGGGTTTTTACGTGGAGGTCCCCCCCCAAAAAAAAAAAAAATAGAAATGCACTGTTAAGTATTTATGGAATATTTTTTCAAAATTGCTCCTATAAAAATGTTTAAACCCCTAAAACGTGCATTAACCTAAATCTCAGGGTACTCTATGAAAATGCTTAAAATCCTAAACCCGTTTAAAGTGCCTAAACCTTAATTATAGGGTACCCTATGAAAGTGTCTAAACTTAAACTCTATGATACCCTATAAAAGTGTCTAAAACTCTAAACCCTATGAAAGTGCTTAAACTACTATAAGGCCTCGTTTGATAACGGGGAAAAATAGATAGGATTCGTAAAGAGATGGGATTAGGATTGGGATTGGAAATGAGATGGGATTATTAATGAGAATGGATTGATAATGAGTATGTTTGTTTGGGATGGGATTAGATGATGGGATTATTAATACAATGTTTGTTTGAGATGAGATTAGATGATGGGATTGGATTGATAGAAGAAATTGGTAATTAAAAGAGATTAGTAATGAGAATGGGTTGGGATCGGATTACGAAAACCAAGTCCCACGGGGTATTGCTAATACCCCCTAATCCCCGGATTCGGCATCCCAATGGACTAATAGTCCGAACCTTTTTTTGTTACTAAACAAAGTATTAATAATCCCATCGGATTATTACTCCAATCCCAACTCCCAAACCCGTTATCAAACGGGACCTAAAACTCTATAACAGAAAAATGCACTATAAAACCCTATGAAAGTACCTAAACCCTAGGATACCTTATCTTATAATGGGAGAAAATAACGAATGAAATTGTATTTATTGAAGGGTAAAAAAACAATATTCATAATGTAATCGCCCTTAAAGGTAAATAAAAACTGCTTTCATCCTTAATGGGAATTAACATACTATTTTTTTTTTTAATCTTTAGAGATAATTTTCAAGAGCTTTTGATATTTTTGATGTCACCATAGTTAACTCAAGAGCATGCATCCCGCCAAATTATTTTGATGCCACCATAGCTTAAGTGGTCGCAAGAGGGCTCCTAAGTGTCAGTGTGTGAGGTCTCAGGTTTAAATCGACGGAATGATATTGGCCTATCATATTATTAATCTAACTCTACTAACATACTAACATCTTATCGTCTAAAAGAAAAAAAGAAAGAAAAAAAGATACTACTCTTTTCCACACGTGGCTAGACTGCTCTTTATCATTCGCACAACTTTTTCAATTGCGTTACTGTGTTTGAAAATTTTACCGAGGACAACCTTGATCATGTTGGCTCCATCAACAAAAGAAAATTATGGGTACAATATTTTGGGTGCGTTAAATCACAAATGTACACTAGACTGATGTGAGACACACATCAGGATTTCACACAAATGGGTCCGAGCCTTCTAATTTACTTAGAATAATTTTTTAAAAAAATTAATTTGTACAAAATCAGCTCAATCAAATATGGGCAAGGACTTTATCAATTCATTAGATTTTTGTTTCCTAAAGTTGCAGGGATTAAAAATAAGATAAGTTGATCGATTTTTGATTGAACTAATATTTTATATAAGAGAATAATTTGTTTGGACATAGGCTTGGCAATCGGACCTGCTCCACCCCACCCCAAACGGGGTGGGTTTCCACCTCTTTTTCAGGAATAGGGTTGAGGTAAAAATTCTAAAACACAACCGGGTTCGGGGTGAAAATAGCCGCCTCTAAATTATCCGCCCCAAAATATATTTGTATATAAAATTATACTTTTATCCTAATCTAGTTATCATTATACTTAAAATTTTAGTACATTTTTACCCAAATATTATTATCATTATACTAAAAAAATTTATATTATTATCTTTATATTTTCACAATTATACTAAAATACCACTTTATTATTTATAACTATTTTGCTTTAAGGTTAACAAGTTTTTTAAATTTCTTACGGAGCGGGACGTGTAAACCCATTCTCCGATCGAGACAGGAACAGAAATATCCAAAAAATTACCCGGCCAGATCAGGTCAAGGCCGTGTGATAATTTTTGAGTCAGAGAATGCAAAAACTGTAACGCCCCGATTTTCCAAGGAATTTCATGCGCATTATTCTTAAAATAAGCTGAATTTTACAAACTTCTAGGCCCCCATTTATCCTTATACAAAAATTACAATTTCAAAATAATACAAAGAAATTCTATATATATTTATTTAACAAAAAAAAAAAACTCCAGAGCGACTCTAGTTCTGACACGAATTCCAAGCAACGTTGGCCCAGACTTCGTTCTAGGGATCCCACCTGTATCAACTGCTCCACTGTAGAATCCTGCACACTCTGGCAAATTGAACGCCGAAGCAAACGATTTGCCAGAATACAAACGTATCCGTGAGTGATAATTCACCCAGTAGAATAATCTCAACCCTACCAACCCCTTACTCTACAATTAGCATTCCAACAATATAATAATTCATGATACACAGAAAATACAGAATAATAACACATCGTCTTTTCTTTACTATCCATCATCTTACATGAAATCTAAGGATCGTCTCCACGAGATCCTTTCCTCCCACATCCACTAACTATGATCGTGTCATGGAAAATCCCCCCCTTGCTTGTCCTGCACACGGGGTTCTAAATGAATTCACCTAAGTTATGTACCTCATATGAATTCATTTAGGACCATAACAGGGGGCACGATTACCCTTTGGAACTTCCCATGGCGTACCATACATTAGGGTCGCCACCATTCCTAAGCCACTAACTATGACCGTGTCATGAGACAATCCCCCTTGCTGGCCTTGCAAGGCACGATTACCCTTTGGAACTGCCCATGGCGTATCATACGTTAGGGTCACCAAAATATCATCACTGGGCCCCGCAGGTAACCCAGTTCAACACAGGGACCCGTAGGTTAACCCTTGCCATCGCCATGGCTCAATTCACAATCCACACAATACTCACACTTTCAACACTTTACCATCTCCCATTTACTTAGCATCGTCTACATGATTCTCTACTCGTAACCACCCCAGTGAATCTAAGTCCATTCTAGCACGTCGAACACGATACAATCAATAACTGCTCAATTCATAGCATGATACATTTCAATGAGATAAAAGTACATATCAAATAATATTGTGCGAGTAAGTAAACACATAATATTTTATGATTGAGCCGATGCCCTTAAGGTTCGTTGAACAAGTAAATTAATTATAGTTTTTATAAATTTCAAAGGTGTTATTAACAATTTCGTAGAGTTAGCTTTAATAACGTAGTGGGATAACTTTTTAAGAACTAAAGTACAATTATTGAATCATATAGTTGATCCATTATGGCAACTTACGGTATCAAAATCTAAAAGTGCAATTAAATAAATTTACATTTGTAAAACTCTAATATTCAATTGATACTCTTTTTAAAAAAATATATATAATCGATTATCGTATAAAAATACAACGGTCCTCCTGATGTTATGTTAGTGTAAATCTTTCGTTTCTTTTTAAAAATATACCCTTTTCTTTTATTTTATTATACATAAAATCTAACTCTTATTTTATCACTTTACATAATTATTAAAGTATATCCATTACTTTACCTACAACAAGTATAGCTATTCTCAACTACTGTAAACGTTAGTCTTAACAGAGAGCAAATAATTATGTAATATGTTTGATTCACAATTCTATACAATACGAGTTAACCCACTAGTAACATAAAACGAAATGAAGAAAATAACAACAACAACAACAACAACAACAACAACAATAATAATAATAATAATAATGATGAGCAAGGTCAGATTCGTACATAAGTGCAACATGAAGGGGCATAGTGTAATATTAGTATAAATTATAAAAAGTTCTAACGTCTATGAACAGTAACTCGTCGGTAAACAAAGGATTTTCAGATTTTATGGTGTCGACGGACGGGTATGATTTCCTCATAAGAACTCATTAAAATCAATATACAGGGATTAAATATACTTAGGAGAGAATAGGATAGAGATTAATCTACCTAAAATCCGGCCGAAAAAGCGGATGCTAATTTGCGCACAGTTTCAGTAAAATGAAAAAGACGGCAGCGGCAGCGGAGAACTCGGGGCTAACTTGAAATGATTGGAAGGTGGTTTGTGGATGCTTGGTGATGTAATGGTTGATTGGGAACCTGAATATGATGTACCGAGTAGTGTTATGTAAAAATCCGTTTCTCTCTCTCTCTCCCTCTCTCTCTCTCTCTCTCTCTCTCTCTCTCTCTCTCTCTATTTTAGGCTCAACAATAGAATTGAGAGTGAAATAATATACTGGTGTTCAATTTTGGATTTATGTGGGTATGTATAATGAGAGAGAATAAGATAGTGAGAAGGTGAGAGGATAAGCGTGGAAGTGGTGGAATGGGGAATGAAAGAGATACTGATAATGATAATAGGGATATGGGATAAGTGCCACATTTGGTGGGGTTTTCTTTTATTCTAATGTATGTGGACTTGTGTATGTATAGGGTGAGAATGTATGTGGACGCGTTTATGTATAAGGTGAGAATGTATGTGGACACGTGTAGTTTGAAGGATAAAGATGAAAGTGATAGAGTTTGAGAGGGAAGTGGAGACTTGGTTTGAATAGAGTTCTAGTTAGGGTTTAGATAGGAAAGATAAGAGATGAATATGAATTCCTGATTCCCTGTATATCTAAAGTATAAATATATACTCCCTCCGTCCCAAATTGATTGTCCCGTCCGCAAAACGGAGTATTAAAAATAATGCAATTTTTTCAAGAAAAAATTCAAACTTTTTTCACAAATTAAAAATTCTCATTGATATCTAGTAAGTTGTTAAAAAACTTTTGATTTTTTCTTGCAAAAATTGTATTATTTTTAACACTCCGTTTTGCGGATCGGACAATCAATTTGGGACGGAGGGAGTATCTTATACAATAGTAGTGTAAATAATATCAATTGTACTCGTAATAATATATTTTAATTATCCAATTTAATTAATTATTGAATTAAGAATTTAACAATATAAATTTATATTAAAAAAAAATTGGGTCGAAAATCCGGGTCGTTACAAAAACCCACCCGACCCCCCAACCCGTTGACATTCTTTTTGGGACGCATATATAGTCACGCTGTTTTGTTTGTCAATTGTGGAGGCCCCGTGTGTAGAAAGTAGGACCACCTTGATGGCGTGGGCTACACGTTCAAGTGCGGTTCACATGACCGGCAGTCCTTTTCATGGCGTCAATCCAGGCAATGAATGCTCTCACTGTCTCACATCAAATTAAACGTCCCCTACTTTTCTTTACTTTTGTTTCTTTTTCATCAGAAGACAAAAGAAAGAGAAGAGAAAAAGATTCCTAACTAAAAAATATTCTTTCCATTCAGATTTAATTGTTTCTAATTTTATTCTAACCAGTTAAAAAATAGGTTATATTTTTGAATCTGTAATGAATTTCATATTTAATATGAATTTTATTTGATAGATCTCGATTAGTTCTATAATACAATATTTTCGAAATCACGTAAAATATTATAAATTGGAAGATATAATCGATTGATAAATGACACTGTTTATGCCCATTTATGGCACATAATCTCAGACCAGCGCTAGAGGGCCATTTAATTAGATACTACTCCGTAATTAAATTGGACCGATATTCAATAGTTTCTCCTGTTAAAAATTAATGAGCCACATTAATTTTGTAATTTGAAACAAGACCCAATTAATTTCAGTCTTGAAACTGGGCCCATGTTTTATATTTCGGTTACTGGAGGAAATCCTAACTTGGAGCAGTTATGAAATTCGTCTAGAATCAAAATGAAAGGCTATTTGAATTTGTCAAAATGGCCCCAGTCATGGAATTCTTTTTTATCAGTAATGGAGTATCGCTACATGACCCCATGATCTAACTCAACTACTGTGAACTGCTTGTAACCGCTAGCATGAACGAAAGGAAGGCCAACGTGGGAGGACACTTGGCACCGCAAGAGCAAGGCTGGAAGATACACCGGCCTGCATGCAAAACCGTGAAGCCTCCCGCCTATAAATACAAGTTCTCAAGACAGAAAAATGATCCAACACCAATCAAAGTCCAACACTTGAAAATATTTTCTACTTTCAGCAAAGTAGATTATTGAGTACCTCGTACTCAAATCCCATTCGAACTATTTTTTTTACGTAGTTCGAATTTTACTTTTCTTCTACCACTTTATTATCCCGGAGTATTAAAATTTACGTTTTACGATTTACGCATTTCCTATACGATTAGGAAATTTTAAATCCACAACCGTGTGGCAAACGACAAATCTTCTTGTGATCATTAACCTTTGGGTCAAACGCAATTGCTTACAAGTTAGAAGTCACGATTCACGGCAATCGTCATCCAAAGTTGGGCACTACAAGTCTTGGCACGCTCGCACTCAACCAACCAACGCCTGCAAACGCATTCGCGCCTTGCTCGGCGTACGCGTGACAAAAACAAGAGTTTTCAGGCATGAACTCCAAAAAATAACTATTAAATCCAGACGGAGGGAGTAATAGTAGTACCACAAGATGCCGCGTGCCGCTGTGTGGCCGAATATTCTTGGTTCACCCTTTGCGGCTAGGCTGAGCATCTCCAACCTATCTCTAAACCTTCAAAATAGAGAATGAATATGACAGGAGATTTTGTAATTTATTCACATTTTTGCAATCTTTGGGAGAATCTACGATGGACACATCGTACTTTTTAGAGATATTGTCTTCAAAATAGGAGTAGAGTCTCCATGTTTGAAGAACCAAAGGTAATTTGGAGACCCAAATATCTAAAAAAATATGATGGATCTTTTCTCGATTCTCTTATAAAGTGCAAAAAATGGGAATAAATTACAAAATCTCCCTCTAATATGTAACATACATTCTCGATTTTGGAGTTTTAGAGATGGGTTTGAAATGCTCAATGGTCAAACATTTTGTTTCTTTTGGGAATAACAAAATGAGTTATTCGGGCACAAACAATGCGAGTACGAGTCGAATAGTTAATTATGAGCAATCCAAACAAATCATAACTCATAATAAGATACTTAAAATACAACAGTAGTGAATTGGGCGCGTGGAATAATCTGTAAAATGTGTTAACTGAACTTTTTGAATTGCAATGTTCCATTGAAATGAAGTGAATATGGGAGCAGAGTTACAAATTGTGTTTTTTTTTTTTTTTGAAAATTACGAATTGTGTTTATTCCAATTCCAAATAAGATAAGGGGGACGTGCGCTGAGGAAAGGAAACGTAAGCGGTGAGAACCAGTTGAATTGGGGATAGTAATTTTGCCTCGTTGTTCGAGTAGAATTATTTAATAGTGTACCTTTTGATAATTGTAAAAACTTTTATGTTAAATAAAGTACACTTATTAAAGACACTTTTGTGACACGACATCACAAAATAGTACACCAAAAGAGGTTCCCTCTTTATTAGAATAAATAGTGAATAGCATTGGATTATTTTGTAATGGAGCTGGCGTCAAATAGAAAGAATGAATTTGTCAACATAATTAATTACTTATTTATTTTCTTCTTTTAAAATTATTTGAAAAACATTGAAACGTATCCTTTAAAGTCATTTTACTCAAGTTAGAAAACTACCTTAATTCTAACCCAAACTCATTACTAAGGGTATGTATTGTCCATGGGCGGACCCAAAAGGAGGAGTGGGATCCACTATCTCAGAGGGAGTAGTACATATTTTGGGGTATTCTTGTAAATTTGCCTCATAGAATATATTGTCTCAATGCCTCAACAATATTACAAAACTTTCCATTAACCAATTTATTCCACATTCGGTTGCTCTCTCTCTCTAAAAAAAAAACTTGTTAAGCAATGGAGAACAAAACCCACTAAAGAAAGGTTCTCACTGTTTTTTTAGGTTGTGACTGCTTTAATTTATAGGAACCCTATTATTGTTTTTTTGGATTTTTTTTTCCCACAAGTTCTTGTATTGTTATTGAGTTTTTATTTATTTTTAATACAAGACTGAATTTTTTATATATAACTATGTTAGGGCGTTAAATTAAAAAATTAGTAAGGTTCCCACTCCGAAATAAAGTCTTTTTGAGAATAACTTAGCTCTACTGAAATTTGTTGACAATTACATATTTTTATTTCTATAGATATGAAGAGATATTATAAACAAAAGGATCTAGTAGAATCATTAACTCCTATAAACAACAATAAGCCTTCGAAGCAGTTGTAAGACTTATCGGATCTTCAAGCTGACCTGGGTTTCGACCTCGAATTATGATAGTTATTTATTTTTTTTTTTGTTGTCAACAAGACGAATTATGATAGTTTTATTGTGTATATTGAGAGGGTGAATTTTTTTTTTTTAATAGCATTTCAAATGATGCTATCATGCATCAATTTGAGAATATGAAAAATCGACGAGTTAGTTGTAGATGAAATGATATGTAATGAACAAATATCCCTTTTGGTTATATATTAGGAATAGATATCCCATTTTGGTTATTGTTCTATTGTATTTATAATTTATTTTTTCTGATTTATTATGTACAGATAAAAAATTATGTGTTCTAGATGGTTGATCCCAATGTCATAAAATCCTTGGTTTGCCCCGATTGTCATCCTCTCTACAATGGCTGACCTTCGAATTCATTATACCAAGGGCCGGTTCTAAAATATGATAACTAACAAAATTCAAAATTCGTATATATGTATATAGTAACTTTTTTGGAAGGAAATTGATATCTGCACTCCCATTTTTCCACCTACACTCCTTTTCTTGTCTCTATTAGGGTAAAATTACTAAAATACCCCTACAATGTGCCATTGGTTGAATATTGTAGCTTATAAAGTACGGAGGCATTTTAGCAACTTTGCTCTAATGGAGAGAAAAAAAAGGAGTGTAGGTGAAATGGGAAGTATGGATATGAATTTCCTTTTGGAACATGTCAGTCCTAAATTAATATAAGAGCAAAGTCCACTCTGACCCCATGTGGTTATCGCCATGTGCGAATACCCCCCTCATGGTTCAAAACTAAGTACATAACCTATCTGTAGTTTTGAAAATGTGCGAATAGATCCCCTGCCGTCATGTTTTCTATCCATATTAACGGACACGGCATTAAAAGACCGATATACCCTCATCATGTCCTTTGATTCTTTTTTTTTTAAATCTAATCACACCACCCCTTATACCAAAAATTAAATCCAAACCGTTGATATTGTAAATTTTGACGAATACTACATTTATGCCAAAATTCAAGTCAATCAAAAAATGAAAAATTTCAAATTTGAATTTACTAAAAATTAGATCAATGGGTTATTGATGCCTGATAGAGATGATTTTTTACATTATGAACGATTTAGATTACATTTTAGAGGCGTGCGAGATACACATCCGTTAATATGGATGGAAAACATGACGGCAAGGGGTCTATTTGAACATTTTTAAAACCACAGGTAGGTTATGTGCTCAGTTTTAAACCATGAGAGAGGTATCCGCACATAGCGATAATCACAATGGTGAAAGTAGACTTTGCTCTTAATATAAATAAATGAACTCATGATTCTTTGAGCTGATAAAATCGAATCAATATTTTTGACTACGTAATCAGATAAAAGAACAAATATTTAATTTGTCAGTTACATCAAGAATAATGAGTTTAATAAACGAATTAATAACGTAATATGAGACTGATCATGAGACTAGCTATTGGGCATGCAACAATAGAAAATGTAAGAACTCATTGCCATCAATTGTAAATTACTTTTGAGAGGTTGTTTTGGATGGATCATATTGTGGAACTCACTTCGAAGGTGTGTTCAAATAAATAAACTAGTGCCCCCTATCTATATCCATGTATAGCTAGTCAGCTACCCAAGCACTACGCCAACAACAGTTGACAGGTGCCCTTGATTTGTGGATAATTATTATATTATTTTTTTTAACTTGAAATCATTTTAAAGAAACTATTTATTCTACGGGTTTCGAAAGGATGCGTACATATATATACAATAAGGATCCAATAAGGGATCCCGCACGGGCTTATCGTGCGGAATTTTCCTTTCCCGATCGAATTGCGACAATCCAAGCTGCTCAATGTGTTCAGAATGTGATTTTAAGGGTACACGGGAGAAGTCAGCAAAAAAAATGATCGGGAAGGGCTTGATCCGAGCAGTTTTTTACTGAACCGTTCAATAAAAAACTGTTCAGATCAAGCTCTTCCCGATCATTTTTTTTGCTGATTTCTTGAGGGTGTCCTTAAAATCACGTTCTGATCACTTTGAGCGGCTCGGATTGTCGTAATTCGATTGGAAAATGGGAGTCCCGCACGGTAAGCCTGTGCGGGATCCCTTACGGGAACCGGACTATATATATATAGAAATGTTTAGGTAATTAAGGACCTTAAAATGAAGAATTATATGCGGACCTCCCCATTTCTCGCCTTTCCCGATTGGATTTCGATGATCCGAACCGCTCAATGTGTTCAGAACGGGATTTTAAAGGCACCCGCGAAAAATCGGCAAAAAAAATGACCGGAAAGGGCTTGACTTGAGCAGTTATTTGAACCGTTTAATAAAAAACAAACAAAAATTGGTCGGCTGAAGCCTTTTCCAGTTTTTTATATAGAGTTCTTGTCAGGTTCGAACGCCTTACACTCCAGACCGTTCGGACCTCCCATTTCCTGATCGAATTTCGATGATTCGAGCCGCTCAATGTGATCAGAACGTAATTTTAAGGGTACCCGCGAGAAATCAACAGAAAAAAAGATCGGGAAGGGTTTGATCTGAACAGTTTTTTGTTGAACGGTTCAGTAAAAATTGCTCGGATCAAGCCCTTCCCGATCATTTTTTTTGTTGATTTTTTGTTGGTACCCTTAAAATCACATTTCGAACATATTAAACGGCTCGGATCATCGCCAATCGATCGGGAAATGGAAATCCGGACTATAAGAAAATCCAGGCAAGTGGACCTGAAAATTATAATATATATATATATATACACACACACACACACACACATCGAGACTATACATTAGTTCAAGAAAGTGTGACAGAGTATAGTACTAACAGAAACCCTATTGCCATACTCACTACACACGGCGATGGCTTGATGAATACGTTGTCATCGAAACCATTAGATTAGATGTTTTATGATAATTTCAGTTCTTTTTGTACTTAAATTGTAAACAAAGTATTATGATTCGCAAAAGATAATCTACCCTTCAAATTACACCTTTACAATAACAATATGAGAAGTTTATCTGTAACGCCCCCAAAATTAAGGTACGTTAAATAAACATTTTATTGAAATTTCAAAACAGAGTCAGGCTCTTATTACAACAAAACCCCCACAGAGGTTCAATATTACAAAAGAGAGGGATAACTAGGCTTCCTAACTACAGCTCCTCTTGCTTCTTCATCCCAGCCAGCTCCTCAGCTCCAAACGCCTCTAAGCGAAGTGTTCATCTTGATCATCTACAATGTCACGCCCTGAATTTTCAACATAATAAAAATAGGCTTTCATAAGGAAAATTATTGCTAAAGTTCGTCATAACATCCCAAAGTTTTCCCATAATCCACCCAAAAGCATAAATATCATCAAAGTTTACAATAGTGGCACTCCGGCCCCAAGTTCCATAGTTTAACAAAAGACAGCAAGTTTAAAGGTTACATGATTTGACAAAACATAAGAGTAGCTCAAAAATTACAATTACATCTCTCAAAAGGGTTTTACAAAGATGTCAAAGTAATTCCTCGGTATTAGCTTTCAAAAGAATGGAGTCGTATGCACGTCAAGCACTCCAAATCAATGCCCTTGAGGTGTACCTGAAAATAATAATAGGTTGAGCTACACTAGCCCAGTAGAGAAATCTTTGCTCAAACTATATGCATATGAGATGGACAATGCACCAAGATGAACATTGACAACAATGAAGCTTCTCACATGAACAAGAGTAAGAGAATAAGACATGGTAACCAACATCGTTCATTTTCATATCGTGTGATTATCTCTAAGTTCACCATTTCCACTATGTTAAGTATTCTCAGTTTCATGTCCGAGCCTTTGGGACCTCGTGCATCCCGTAGTCATTAGATTTCATGTCCGAGCCTTTGGGACCTCGTGCATCCCGTTTCCGGCATCCCGCGTTATAGTGGTTCCGTGGCTTTCTTCATTTCGTTCTATCATTCTAAGTTGTGATTTTCCATTACACTAGTCTCAATACCGTAAAGCATGACGTATGTCAATCAAAAACATTCATAAAGTATGCCACAATACTCACGTAATAACTCAAATGCATAAACAAGCGCACAAATGCCATTTTCACTTAGTTTGACACTTTTCTTTAACATAACGAGAGCCAAAGGAGTGGGGACGAGCAACGAATCATTGGAACGCGAGCAATCGAGTTTAAACATGTTAGAATGTGATTGGAGGGTGTTAGAAGTGATCGGGGATCAACACAATCGACGAACGAGCAATGAAGTCAAAAATGGTTCTTTAAGTCATTGGTACCAATACCTCAAAAATGAGGTATCGGTACCATGACCCTCCAGTGAGCAATAAGTCTCAGGGTATTGGTACCTCAAAAACAAGGTATCGGTACCAAAGGTACCGGTACCTCAAAAACAAGGTATCGATACCACGACAATCCAGAGAGCAATTTTGAAACAAGGTATCGGTACTTCAGAAACTAGGTATCGGTACCAAAGGTACCGGTACCTCAAAAAGGTGGTATCGGTACCACAGAGTTACAGCGGACGATTTTCAGAAAACTCAACAACGAACATAACTTCGAATTTAGCCAATTGGAACCCAATTTTTTGCACACAAACCACTCATAAACATGTAGAGAGAGTAAGAATTCCCTACCTCAACTTCGAGACCGAAACCCAACGAGATTGGCCGAGCCCTAGCTTTGAAAGTCGAAATCCTTCGAGAATACTCCTCTCCGAGCTTACTCCAACGAAACCCGAGGTCGAGAGCCCGAGAGGATGATGATGTAGTGAAGATCTTGGTAGGTTTTGAACTTGGAGTAGGATTTTTGGGTGAGGGAGTGAGAGAGAGAGGAGAGAGCCGAGAGAGAGAGAGACGCCAGGAGAGTGAGGAAGAGAAATGGGAATTTTTTCTCTTCTACACACACACCCACACACATATATACTCACATATTCACATATTGCACATGCACCCTTCCACAAACAATCTTTCCACATTCACCCCAACTCATTTAAACTCAACATAATCCCTATTTTCCTCCATTATAATCATTTATAAACCTTTTTACTAATTTTCGAAAAATACGGGTCTTTACATACAAGGTCTGACACATTATACCGGCGTCGCCACCAATATAATATGTCAGGGTCACCACAAGGCAACACCGTGAGCTACAACGCTCAGTAGAGTAATCCTATACCCGCTAACCCATAACTTACAAACAAGACAAACATTAACATATTCACATTTTCAATATCAACGTTGTTGTCCAAGTTTCTCTTTGTTTCTCCTACGTGACTCGTCGTAGACCGTGTCAATCATTTCCATTTACAAACTATCTTTCAAAATCATTTGCATTGGCTCCGTACCGCGGATAACCAAGCCATACACACCCAACCTCGGTTCCGCCGTTCCGGGTTCCCGAGTATCCTCACAATGGTTCCGCCGCACCGGGTTCCCATTGGCACACAAAACTTGCATTGGCTCCTCTCCACGGAAAACCAAGCCATATTACCAATAAGGCTACCACGTCCGGCCCTATTGGCAATCTTCACAAAGGGCTACCAAGTCCGGCCACTTCGTGGTTTTCACAACTCACGCAATGGGCTACCAAGTCCGGCCACATTACGGTTTTCATTCACACAACGGGCTACCAAGTCCGGCCACGTTGCGGTTTTCACAATCCACACGACGGGCTACCAAGTCCGGCCACATCGTGGTTTCAAAACACATCTCAACCTTTTCAAACACACCCTAGGTGCCATGTTTCTACTTTCTCGGTTCTTGTGTCACGTTCTCATGCAAGACTTCGCGTGTAAGACTTTTCATACAAACATCCATACAATCAAATCCTTGAAATTAACACAACAAGATCATCAATTCTAGGTACATAGCATGCTTGAAACATCTTGAAAGTAAAGCATGCATTTCAATTCAAAAGATAACCCTATCTTACTTAGAATTAAATCTTCTTCCTTTTTGGAAAGTTTAAAAGAACATATGTTTTTGAAACGATACTAGAGTTAAAAGGGTAAGATTAAACTACCTTGATCCGAAACTAGTCGGGGCCGAATAAGCAAGTTGAAAATCCTACGGGTGGTGAAACTTCCGAATCTGGACCGAATTTCGGATGGCAATAACTCGGTCAATCTTTGGCCGAATAGAGTCGTTCTTGGGTCGAGAACGAAGCTCTCTAAACCCTCTACAACTCTCGTGAAGAAAGTTAATCCTAGAAACGAATCTAGGTTGGAGAAAAATGGGGATGAAAGAAGGGACAGTGAGCTGTCCAGAATTGAAAATCCAGAAATTTTACTGAACTTCGGATGGCAATATCTTGGTCATTTCTTAATCGATTGGGGTGATTCTTGAGCCTAACTTCAAGGTTTCGAAGTTCTCTACAACTTTCCAGAAGGAAGTTGATCCTAAAAACTACTCTAAACAGGAGAAAACTGGAGATTTTCGGACGGGCAGTAGGCTGCCCAGAAACTGGAAATGGTTTTCTAGAGAGAAGGAAGAGCAAATGCTTTGAGGTATGCTTTGAAAGGCTTGGAATGGCCTTCTATTTATAGGCAAGAGCTTGGCCCTCTTCTCTCTCTCTCTCTAAGTCCCACCTTGACACTTGGCAATGAATCTTGAAAGATCAAAACTAATCCTAGACTTGTAAGGCTATTTTTGTACCTTGGTGATATTCTTGGATCAATTGGAGGGTTAAGATGATAATGGTACATGATCAAAGGGTTAAGAAGTTGCAAGATGTCCAAGAAGTATATCAAATCAAATCCAACTTTTAAGCACAAATCAAGGAAAATCCTAGGTTTGCATGGCTAGGTTTGTACCAAGAATTGATATTGGATCAATTGGATGGCTAGGATGGATCCTTGGTGGGCAAGAAAGAGATTGGTACAAGATCCAAGGGTTCAAACCATTGCAAGGTGTATACAAGGGTACAATGGAGTTTAATTCTTTGCTTGGAAGAGAAAAATCCCATGGATTTGAAGTACATTGGAAGATCAAGGCCAAGTACTAATCAAATCTCCTTCCTCCTCTCTCTCTCTCTCTCTCTCTCTCTCTCTCTCTCTCTCTCTCTCTCTCTCTCTCTCTCTCTCTCTCTCCCATTCGGCCTCTCTCTCATAGAACAATATATATATACTAAAGATACAAGAGATATAAGAAAGATTATATGTACTTTTGAGATCAAAAGATTTAAGGGCAAGATTTCCCAATAACAAATGAATTGACACATGGGCACTTAAGCAATTAAATAATCAACCAAGTACTTGGGTGGAAGAACAACCTATTATCCAATGGGTAATAAATCCCCTAACTTCTATTGTCCAATGGACAATAGTGATTTGGCAACTTTTATATTAAAATAATAGTACCTTTGTCACATGGGATTTAAAAAGAAGGACTAAATTAATTCATCCATGTACTAGGTTGAAAGATTAACCTTTTACCCATTGGGTAATAACCACCCTAACTTTTATTATCCAATGGATAATAGTTGCTAGGGAGATTAAACATTAAAGTAATCCAAAAAGGTACTTTAAAGTAATCAAAAAGTTACTTTTTACTATTCATAGTACTTTAATCAAGTAGACATTTAATATAAACAAATGGGGTTTCTATTATCCAATGGATAATAGTTTCCCTAACATTTATTATCCAATGGACAAAGAATATATCCAAAATAATTAAAAGAAAAAAAATATCCAAATTCTTAGTCTAGGGTTCAAAAGGTTCAAAGGGTCCATGAGGGGCAAAACGGTCATTTTGCGGTTAGGGAAAAGTAACTAGGCAGCTTCCTAGCTTAGTTTCTCCAACCGGATGGTTAAAAGCTTGTTAGGCTTGCTAAGCGGACTAAAGCGTCAAGAAATAATTTTTCAAGGGCAAAAATGTAATTATGACAAACTACAAGGAAATTAAGAAAATTCAAATAAAATTCAAATATTTAACGAAATTTTTAACAACCAAAAATCAGGGTCGTTACATTATCGAATAAAAGGTGCACATACTCTATTTGAAATTATAATTATGTACAATTGATTCTATAAAAAATTGGTCTAGGGTCCACTATAGCATGTTTCTAACCCACTAGATCCATTGATCAAGTTTCTAACCCACTAAGTCCACTAATATGTATTTGGTAAGACATAAAGTTCACTATATTTAAAAAGATAATTAGTGTCTGACAAAATTACCCTTCCATTCAAATCTCATCCATTTAGCCCATTATCTCCCTATTATCCCTTCTAGTTTGAAATCACACCAATCACGGATATCTCTCTCTCGTCTCTCTCTATTTGAAATCACGCCAATCACGTTGTTGTACTTATATAACGTTATATAACAGTCGAAGATTCTCCTTTTCTGATACGCTATATATAACGTTGTTGTACATATATAACATTATATATTCTCATTTTTAAGAGTTAAGCCGCTGCGCGGACCAATTCATATAAGGTTGTCTATGGTTATATATATATATATAGTTATATATGATTATGGTTATATGTTTAAGCATATATATGATCAAGTTTTAACAAGTAACAATTATTGAAACCACTCACCCACCCTGTCGCTGCAAATGTAACATTATATGTTTAGGTCTGTTAAGCCTACGCGGATCAATTCATATAAGGCTATCTATGGTTATATATGATTATGGTTATATGTTTGTGCATATATATGTTCAAGTTTTAACAAGTATCAATCATTGAAACCATTACATCCATCAATCAAAACATTTGTGTTCAAAATAAATAAAAAATGGATTTAGAGTTTGCTATTGTTCAACTACATAGTTATAAATTTGATCGATAAATCTACAAAACGGATTCAGAGTCTTCTGAATAGCAATATGAAAATAAGACAAAGAAATTACACCAAAAGACTTTAATCAAATTAAGATTCTAAATCTAATATTCTTGGTTGTCTTGTCAGGATCAATGATCCTAATGTGGCTCTTCAACGTCATGAGGTATCTTTGGTAGAATGATTTGATGTGGAAGGCTCTTTTGAGATTGGAGTTCATCCTAAATTTCATTATCACGGTGTCATTGTGATGATACTCCAATTTGCAATAAATTGGATTAGGCACTTCATGAAACCATACTCCTATTTCTTGTGGATTTGTCATTTCTGCACATATAAGAAAAAAGTTAAACAGATAGAAACATATAGCTTTATATGTTAAAAAAAAAGGATTCAAGAATTCGTATATTACCATATATGTTTCATGATATCAACTGTTAAACGAAAACCTAAACGTTATATATCTCATGATATATGGTTATATGTACAAAATAAATTAACATATATTTATACACAAAAAATAATAAACTGCTAAATTTACGTTATTTTATAGGTTTGCGCAGCGACTTATATACCTGAATATATAACCATATATGTTTCTTAATAGCAGCAAAAAAAGTACAAAAAACATTCCAAAGCCAGAAAAAACAGTTTTAGTGCAATTGGACTACCGTTTATAGACTTGAATATATAACCATATTTATATGCATAAATACACAACCATAACCATGTATAACTATATATATAACCATAAACAACCTTATATAAATTGGTCCGCGCAGCGGCCTAACAGATCTGAACATATAACCATATATGTTACCCAACAGCAGCTAATCAAAAGTACAAAAAACAAAACCCTAACATACTTGAACATATAATCATATATGGTACCCAACAACAGTTAAACAAACGTACAAAAAAATAAAACCTTAACAGATCTGAATATATAACCCTTCACAGAGAAGGATAAAGAAAGGAAGAGAAGGATTCTTATACTTTTACTGGTGTATAAACCCTTCAAATGCAAAGAACCATACCGAGGGACACAAGGCGACGAAGATCAAGTTATTTGTTACGATTTGAAAGGGCACCTGATGTTTTGAACAAATATATGATGATGAAGGTGTTGGCGACGGTGGTAGCGGTGATGGAGGGCGGGAACTCGGTCATGGATGGTGACGAAGGGCGGTGAGGAGGAGGAGTGCACCGCGGCGAGCAGGTGAAGAGGAGGAGGAGTAGTGATCCGGCGGCGGTGAGTAATCAGCAGGGATGGGATGTGACGGTGACGGGAGGTGGGTGGTGATGGCGGCGACGACAAGAGGCTGCAATGGAGTCTTGTTCTCGGACGAAGAACGCTGACGAGTTTCTGCCGCAGAAACTGGATCGCCTGGAAAAGGGGGGAGGGGGGGAATGGGCTGGGGTTTTATAAGGGGATTAAATGGATATGTTTGAAATTGAGGAAATAACGAGGCCAATTTTTTTTTCAAAACAGGGGGTATATTAGACTAATCAGGATTGTTATATCCTTATTAATAGGTTAGTGGACTTAGGGGGTTATAGAATTTAGAAATGGACTTAGTGGGTTTGAAAAGTGGTATGGTGGATTTGGGAAAAATTCTCCCTTGATTCTAATCTGTTATGACGGATTTATTAGCGTCAAAATTCTAATAAACTAAATATTATTTTATCGATTAATTCTTGTGGGGTGGTGTATTAGATCCTGTTCTCGCCGGATGGATCTCAAGTTCAGCCCTGGACTGAGCTTCGGCATCCCAGAGCTTGATCTGCAAGACAGTACACCGTTAGTGTCTGACTGTGACAGTGCCGGTTCTAACATTTTGGCAAAACCAACTTAAAAAAATGATGTCTTTAGGCCGTGTTTGATAAATGAGTTAGAGGGTGAGATAGAATTATTAAGCCTATGGGTTCGTGATTCTATGTTTGATTGTACAAATTGGAAGAGGATTAGTAATCCTATGGGACGGGCAATCCCCTCACTAGGGAGGATTAGTAATATCTTGGGGGACTAGGTATTAACAATCCTATCCCATGAAATTAAATTACATTGTGGATAAATTATGCAATTACCCTCCGGATCTCACCCGTGCACCAAAAAACCACCGGAAATTACCACTCATATAATGGGTATGATATTGGCTGTGTAAAAATTAGATTATAAATGCATCAGTCCATTTTTGAAAAGTGAGTTAAAAATATCCATTATTTTCCTACATTTTTTGTGCAATGATTTTAAAACAATTTTTTTTTCTTGTTTTGTAAATTTTTTGTTTTGTTCCTTTTTTTTTTTTTTGCTTCGCAATATTTTTGAAACTTGTAAAACCCAAAAAGACAAAGGGAAATGAGGAAAAAAAAAAGGGTTTAATAGATTTAAAACTTGAATTATTTGTGTGGAACTCAAAAGTGAATTTCACAAACTCAATTGTGCGCCGTCGGTGCATGGTGTTGGGTAGCCATAATTATGTTGGACCTGAATGTAGTATAAAAATGTACATTAATTGTATTTTCTATCCTTTCTTACGTGTTTCGGTTTTTGTTTTTAGAGGCATGGTTCTAAGGCATAATGTTCCTTGAGTTCTCCATTTTTTCGAGGTATAGGGAGGCCGGTATTTTCATGCGAAAACCTTCTGCAACCATTTTTTTTTTTTTTTTTTTTGTATAAATTGTCGAAAATTACATTTGTCTCTTGTCCGTCCGGCTATACTTCGGAGAATACATAAGTGCTTAAGTGGTGTTGTTGTATGCTATATATTAGTATATTATTAATTGTATTTTCATGCCGTTCATAAAAAAATAAATTATATTTTCATCTTTTCCTGTCTCTGTTTCCAAACAGAGCCTTAGCTGGCAATAGCAAGTAATCCTACATTCTTGTCATACCCCGTTTGGCCTAATTAAAAACAGGATTATTGTTTTCATTTTTACTCATTTTTTTTTTATTAGTTTTGCATCATTTTTTTTATTATTAGTTTGTCTTGACGACAGGAATCTAAAAAGTAAAAAAATAATGATAAAGTAGTTCCCAAAATGTTGTCCAAACGAAAAAATAATTACCGGCTCGCAAACTGGAATGAACACCATCTATGTTGAGAGAAAGTACGTATAAAATACATTTTGACATAAAACTAGTAATTAAATGTTAGGCACCATTACATTTGATAAGGATTTAAATTTCACTAACTATAATTAACAATGGTACGGTGACTTTTGTCGGAAAAAAAACAAACGATCAAAAGCACAAGCAAGGCTTGCCCCAGCACATCGTTAACATATATAATCTCGGAAGATAGTAAGCATACGTACAATTATCTACTACTACTATGTAGGTCTAATTGGGCGCCGATATATCTGACTCGACTCGTTACTTGTCATTAAGGTTAATTCATAATTAGGCAGCCAACTTTATCTACAACTTCTTTTTAGACAAAATGATTAGTATCACATGAACTGATCATAAGAGCATCTTTAAGGCGTTAATTTTGATAACTTCACTAACATAGTAGTTAATTACATCCACAGATCAGCCACACTGGGACTGACTGTAACACGACCTGCTTCAAGGGCACTCTGATTATTTTTAGATTATATATATATATATATATATGCGGTAAGATGTCCTATTCTGAGTAAGTTTCATGACTTCAACTCGCAAATTCTAGTTAAGAGTGTATTTAATTAAATTACTTATATATAAAAATAAAGATTTGAACACATTAATTTTGAAGATTCTTTAATTACTATCTTGAGCTAAGCTCAAATTCGTCTCGATGAGGTCATGGCGCGGAATGAAAATTGCCAAGCTACTCATGTCAAAAATGATTGACCGGGTTAAACTTCAACGTTTGTTGTGCTTCTCAAGTGGTATGTCATTGACTAGCTAAAAACTTATGCTAGATTGATTAATCTAAAATTTGAACACGTTTTTTTTTCTATAAATATCATTTATTTTCAAAAGTGTCCGGGAGAGCTTATGCGGTGACGCACATCTCGCGACTATGCTACGATACAAGGAGAATCGAGCATTGCAAGTAAAACGCTTGAAATTTTCATTGTTTGTTATTGCAGCATACTCTTATATATGGAACTTATATTTGGGACTCGGTAATTACGTAAAGAGTATGAGCTTTAACATCCGTGTCAATATCATGTGAATGAGACTTAGTTCTTTTTAGAAAATATTTAAATAATTTTTAAACTGTGAACATAGAAAATATTTTGTTCTAAAAATAGTTTTTAAACTAATAAAAGTTAAATCAAAATTAGTTTTTTTCTTAAAAGAGAAACAACATATAGTATAATAATGGGTGTATTTGATTGAGAATATGAGAGGTTCATTAAATTTGATTATTGACAAAAAGTTGCAAGTTTTGGTTATCCAAAGCTTAAAATCTAATTAATTCTAAGGAGATTGCTAAGTTTGATTATTTTATTGTGAGCCATATGTTGCACAAACACTGTTAACTTTAGAAACCTATTACTTTTGATTATACAAATGTGGATACTCATAGAGCATCCACAGTGGAATAACCAAAATGTATACTATATTGTTAATTGTATTTTCCTGCCATTCAAAAAAAAAAAAAAACGTATTTTCATCTTTTCCTGTCTCTGTTTCCAAACAGAGCCTTAGTGACGAAAGACATGGGTCTCCTTTAACTGTTTTGCTATGTCCAACTTCTCCTGTTTGCTTACAGCTACATTTGTTGGCTAATAGCTGGCAATTGCAAGTAATCCCACATTCTCATCATACCCCGTTTGGCCTAATAAAAAACAGGATTATTGTTCTTATTTTTGTTCATTCTTTTATTTACTACTCCAGCATCAGTTTTTTTTACATTATTAGTTCTCCTCGACGATAGGAATTTGAAAGGCAAAAAAAAAAATTAATACAGTACTTTCCAACATGTTGTCCAAACGAAAAAAAAAATTACCAGTCGCAAACTGGAATGAAGATCATCTATGTTGAGAGAGAGTATACAATACGTTTTGACATAAAACTAGTAATTGAATGGTAGGCACTACGTACTATTGTACATTTGACAGGAGTTTAAATCTCACTAATTACAACTAACAATACTGACTTTTGTCGGGAAAAAAAAAAAACGATCAAAAGCACAAGGCTTGCACATTCAGCAAAATCTTGGAAGACAAAAGGCATACAATTATCTATTACTACTATACGTAGGTCGAATTGGCTGATATATCTGACTCGACTCGTTTGTCATTAAGGTTCATGATTAGTAGGCAGCTGCCAACTTTATCTTCAACTTCTTTTTAGACGAAAAATGATTAGTACTCATAAGAGCATCTTTAAGACGTTAATTTTGATAATTTCACTTAACACAACATGGTTAATTAATCAATTACCTTGCACACCGGAACTGAGACACGACCCGCTTCGGGTGCACTCTGGTTATTTTTAGATATGTGCGGTAAGATGTCGTATTCTGAATATACAACTAAGATGTCGTATTCGAAGTAAGTTCCATGACTTCAACACGCGGGTTCTAGTTAAGAGTGTGTTTAAATTACTTGTATATAAAAATCAAGGTTTGAACACATTCTGAAGATTCTTATCTTGAGCTAAGCTCAAATTCGTCTCGATGGGGTCATGCGGAATGAAAATTGCCAAGCTACCCATTGTCATGCATAAATGATTGACTGGGTTAAACTTCATTTATTTAAACTTCAACGTTTAATTGTTGTGCTTCTCAAGTGGTATGCGATCGACTAGGTTAAAACTTATGTTAGATTGACTAAATTTAATTGAACACGTTTTTTTTCGTTAAATGTCGTTTGTTTTTAAAAGCGTCCAGAACAACTTACGTAGTGACGCACGCCTCAACTTTGATAGTACGATACAAGGAGAATCGAGTATTACTTACAAGTCAAATGCTTGAAATTTTCGCGGTTTGCTATTGCAACATATTATGGATCTTATATATATTTGGGACTCAGTCATTACATAAAGAGTATGAGACTTTAACATCCGAGTCAATATCATGTGTATGAGACTCAGTTCTTTACAAAATCTAGCGCAACTCGAAAGACATGTTTTCACTAAAAAATCTGAACTACAAGTTATTGCATTTTATTATATTGTTCACACTGATCCACAACTTCTTCTTCTTCATTTTCTTCTCTATTTTATAGATTAGTGAAAATAACGTAACATTTTTTGAACAATAAAAAATTATCCATAATTTATTGGCCAATGAAAACGCCCCCTTAAGCATTCATTGAAAAGGACATTTATACCAGCACGGAAGCCTTGCCCTCCCTTTGAAGTTTGATCTTCTTTCGTCATGTGACATTTGACACGGTAATAAACCACATGCAACATGTTCAGACTCCATAAAAAGTCAAATCTTCACAAAAACATTCTCAACACGTTCACTTCCCATAAAAGTTAACCATATCTCCCGAAAACTTCTCTTTTACATTTTCTTTTTGGATTTGGAGGTCAAATGTGTCCGGATCAGTTTACGTGCACCTCAACTAATCCCCTCCCAGTCCAATTAAAATCCACGATGAAACTAGGAATTCACGAAAAATACTTTGTTCCGGCCTAAGGCCAAGAATTGAACCCAGATTAATTAATTAATTGTATGAGAACAAACTCACCTAGCAACTAACCTTTGGGCTACAGCATTGAGTATGTTTCATTGATGTGTATCTTTTATTCTTTCACTATAGTACCACTTGGGCCATTTAGGCCCAGATCAGTCGCAGAGAAGGCCCTGATCAGTGAGAAAAGATGAGAAAATCAATTTTTCTGTTGTATCCTTCTTCCTGTTCAGTTATCAGGAAAGTTACAGAATCTAATTTCAACTTTTACACTAGGAAACATTTTCCTGCAACAAATCTCGCCAAAAGTGAAGAAATTTTTTCCTACAAAATTTTTTGTCAAGAGAACACACACAAAGGAATATATATATATATATATATATAT
>BPLS01000572.1:466030-508799 GCA_019656275.1 Rhododendron kiyosumense
TGGATGTTAAGGAAAGGTCCTTTCTTCACACTTGGGATCTTGCTTCAGAGTCAGTTGTGTAAAGGGAGTTGCGTCCTTCAAAATTTCTGCGTACAAGCTTAGTCTTGCTGCTGCCACGGTTTACTTCATTTGGAGGGAGAGAAACTCTCGTACTTACTATTTTTCAGCAACAAGGTATATATCTATGGATACTCTCTGCTGAAAATCAGAACAGTTGCTTGGCTTGACATTTTCTTGTTTTCGCTTGACATTTTTTTTTTGGGCACAAATTTTCAAGTACTATTCAAAGTACACTAGAAAGGTAAGATTAGACACTTAGTTTTTGCATAATACAATAATATTTCTTTCGTAAAAGTTAGAACTCCCAAAAGTGTCAAACATTTAGGGACGGAGGGAGTATTATGTTTTCACATTTCAAGGCTATCTTCTTGATCTTTTGGGTTGTTCTTAATCACACAAGAAGGGAAAATTAGCCAAAAGGACGGTAAAATAGTTTTCGTTTAAGAGAAGGATGTTAGCAAAATAGTTTTCAGTGGAGGTCCCTTAATTTTTCTGAGTTTTTTTTACATGTTTAGGCACTTTCATAGGGTTTGAGGGTGCACTTTCCTATTAAAGAGTTTTAGTTGTTTAGGCACTTTCATAGGGTACTATAGGGTTTTAGGCACTTTCATAGGGTACCTAGGATTTTAGGCATTTTCATAGGGTAGCGTAGGGTTTTAGGCATTTTCATTGGCACATTTATCATTATGTTTGATTGCAAAATGTGTTTGTCTTTGAGCTCAAAAAAATATAAATATGAGGAACTTTCGGCTAAGTCCCCCAAGAAAAAATTATGTCCGGCAAACAAACATGGCCTAAGAACATGCCTCTTCATTCACGCCCATAAGATTTCAAGTTGATGATCAGTAAGTGCTCTTAATGCACTTGTATTTACACCTGTTTTTGGCACCCAGTACTAGTCTAATGTTGGATGGCTATTTAATAGAAATTCAATCAGATTGGGCCAAGAAATATATTTGTTCAAATCAAAATTAATGGGCCAAGACAAGGATAATTTGGCCAAATTAATTTTGGTTTGATTTGGGCTCGAGTTTGAGGGTTTTGGGCCTATTTGCAAGAAAAATTCGGTTGGCCCATACCTTATCCAAGCTTGTTAAGTGTTGATGTGGGCTAAATGTATTAATAGGCCATTTAATTTAATTAAATGGCCCATTACTCGACAGTCCCATAAAAAGTGAAAAGTGGGTAAATGTTTGTTGTCTTGCAAAGAGCCATTTGACCGAGTCAAATGGCTCGTGGTTACTGATAACCCACGGAAAAAGAGATGAAGTGATCTATTACTTGTCAATTGCCCATGGAAATAGGAATTGGGGGAGCCCATTATCTTGGAAACTCGAGCATCTGTTACTTCTTTTCCCACCGAGCGTGCCAAAAAGATGTTCGGCTCCGAAATGGCCCAAGGGCTGAGCGGGGCGTGCCAAGACTTGTCGCGTCTAACGTAAGGGCTGAGCATCCCTTTTCTGACTTCAAATCTGTAAGAGCGATTGTGCTGCAAACCTAAGGGCTAGATTGCAGTGTTGATTTGTGGTTTTGCCTCTACGAACGAAAACATAATTTCCTAACTGTATAGGAAAAGAAGTAATAACATAGAATAACTTTATTATATAGTAATAATAAAGTTGGGGATACAAAAGAGATATGAATAACTCTATTATGTCGTAATAATAAAGTTGGGATACAAGAGAGATAGAAAACCTAAATTACTTAGAGAAGTAATTGAGTAAATGGGAGAGAAGTGAGATAATTGCTTCACTAGAAAAATTTTGGTTTTTTAAGCGTTGAGTTTAATTGGTGTGTAGACCTTTTTTCCTTCTTGCCTTCTAGTATTTATAGGCCAATGGTCTTCAAATTCTCTGCATGCAAACGGATGTGTTGGCTTCTCCTTGTGACGCCATGTGTCCCATATTTCCCGATTCTCTCTCCATGATACAACGGTTATGGGAAGTTACCACAATAGTGCACATGTTATCCTTAGATCATGGGTAGTTACCCAAGATAATGGGCTCCCCCAATTCCTATTTCCATGGACAGTTGACAAGTAATGGGCCACCTCATCCTTTTTTCCGTGGGTTATCAGTAACCACTAGCCATTTGACTCAATCAAATGGCTCTTTGCAAGACAACATTTACCCACTTTCCACTTTTCATGGAACTCTTGGGTAATGAGTTATTTAATTAAATTACATGGCCTATTAATACATTTAGTCCACATCAACACTTAACAAGCTTGAATAAGATATGGGCCAACCGAATTCTTCTTGCAAATAGGCCCAAAACCATCAAACTCGAGCCCAAATCAAATTAAAATTAATTGGGCCCAATTATCCTTGTCTTGGCCCATTAATTTTGGTTTGAACAAATATATTTCTCTGCCCAATCTGATTGAATTTCAATTAAATAGTCATCCAACGCTAGATTAGGACTGGGTGTCAAAAACGGACATAAACAACTTGTTAACAAAATCCTTTATCTATATTTGGAAAACTTTTGTGCATGTATGGGCAATGCCTTGATGAACTTGAAACCCACAAGCAAGGCATAGGAATGTGTAAAAAGAAAAGAAAATGAATGGAAGAAAAAGTAACGAATTTATATGTGTTGTCAAAAAAAAAAAAAAGTGTTTTCGCTAATAAAAAAAATAACTTTTTTGTTTTGCATTTGTTAGTTTGCACCAAAATTTTATGTGCTATTGGTTCGTCTCGACGAGAGAAATCTGAAAAGTAAAAAAATTGATTTTTACATAAGTATTTTTTGAAATATACAAGAAAGATTTTTTCTTGGATGTTTTCCCAAAAAATTCAAAATTTTACATTTTCGATTTCTCTAGTTAAAACGAACCAATAGTACATAAAATTTTTGCGTAAAACTAACAAATGCGAATAATTTTTGAACAAAGAGAAGAAAAAAGTTGTTTTTTTTTTTTCTTTCCTGATTGGCAAGAAAAGAAAAAATTGTAGTTCACAACTTATTGATTGATCAGCGGCAACACCCCCAAAGACTAGCTTGATTTTTTTTCCTTTTATGCCGACCCCAATCCAGATGTTGAATTCGAGATGAAGAGGAAGAACTCACCCTCTCTGTCTCTCCTTACCATCTCTCCACCCACCGCCAGCTGCTACTCCCTCTCCCCTCCTCCTCGTTCAACTCACCCCCACCGCTCCTCCTCCTCCTCCTTCCTCTTCTCCCACCGCACCACCAGATTTCCGTCCAAAACTAACCCTAAATCCAGTAACATACTCCGCAACCCACTCACCATTGTAAACGCCGAAGCCACCGGAAGCGGCAGAGGTCCGGCCACCAACTCATCTCCTGCGCCTCCTTCTGTGAGTACCGGCGACGCGTCTGTGGTTTTCGTGGGTGACGCGAGCGTTCCCTTTGAGGGCGTCATTTAGTTCAACAAACATAATTCTTCTTCGGTGGCTTTTGTGCGTGATTTTTGTGCTGCGATTATGATGAGAAGTACTCCATCATCAAGGTTTTTCAGGGTAACTATCGTGTTGATTGCGACGATATTTGCAATAGGATTAATGATCGTCATTGCATATCCTAGCACAGGTGTGTATTAAAATGATAAAATGTGCACCGGGCTCCGAGTAGTTGTACTCCAACTACATTTTGATGGATAATTTAATGCCTAGAAAGCTACTCCCTCCGTCCCAAATTGATTGTCCCGTCCGCAAAACGGAGCATTAAAAATAATGCAATTTTTTCAAGAAAAAATTCAAATTTTTTTCACAAATTAAAAATTCGCATTGATATCTAGTAAGTTGTTAAAAAACTTTTGATTTTTTCTTGCAAAAATTGTATTATTTTTAACACTCCGTTTTGCGGACCGGACAATCAATTTGGGACGGAGGGAGTATTTCTGATCTTCCTTTTCTGTCGGCTGAAGTGTAGGGGTGATACCGGTCCAGTTTCGACCGGTTTTAGTGTATTTTTGGGTCGAAACCGGTTATCCGGTTTGAGATTTTGAGAAACAGGAACCGGTTGAGATAAACCGGTTCCAGTTTCGACCGGCTCAACCGGTTCTGGTCCGGTTTATCCGATTTTCATTCATGAGCCATAATTTGGACCCAACATATCAAAAAAATTCACAATTCAACGAATAAAATATCAACCAAAAATTTATAATTCAACCTTTTTTTTGGGCTCAACAAAAAGGGATCAATTTTGAGCCCAATACATTAAAAAAAACTCATAAAAACATAATTAAGTCTATAAAAACAATTTTTATATAATAAATATATTTATTAGACCAATATATACTACAAAAAAATCAACCAAAAACCCATAATTCAACTCCTCCCCTATGTTTTTATATATGTATATATTATACATATATAACCGGTCCAGTTTCAAACGGTTTTTAAAACACATAAACCGGATCGAAATTATTTTTCCGGTTTATAAAAATTTTATAAACCGGAATCGAAATTATTCAACCGGTTTAAAAAATTCGGTCCGGTTCGATTTTTTCGGTTCCGATCAATTTTCCGGTTTCGAGTAATAGCCCTAGGCTGAACACAAAACAATTCTCATTTGAACTTCACAATTTGTTGGTAGACATTGAAAATTCAGATTTGTAAGCTGTAAATCAGAGAGGAGAAACAATTCGGTGTCGAACTAGAAAAGGCGAACCTCATAACCAAAGACAAAAACAACTCAAATTTGAATATTTATGACTATTTTTTATTTTGATTACTTTTTTTTTTCAATTTTTGTTCGTGTGTGTATTTTTTATGGGAACTATGTATATTGTTTATGAGAATTGTGTATTTTCTATGCGAACTGTGTATTTTTCTATGAGAACTGTGTATTGTCCATGAGATCTGTATGTAAAAACTATGTATTTTTCTATGAGAACGGTGTATTGTCCATGAAAACTGTCTATGAGAATTATGTATTTTTTATGAGAACTGTGGATTTAGTGTGGGTGAGATTATATAAACTATGTATTTTTCAGTTCACATAAACACAGTTCTCATAGCCAGTTCTCATAGACACAATTCTCATAGCCAGTTCTCATAGACAATGGTATTTTTGTCCAAATTAATATGAGTCAGGACTATTCTAAAAAGATTAGGTAAAAATATTACTCCCTCCGTCCCAAATTGATTGTCCGGTTCGCAAAACGGAGTGTTAAAAATAATACAATTTTTGCAAGAAAAAATCAAAAGTTTTTCAACAACTTACTAGATATCAATGAGAATTTTTAATTTGTGAAAAAAGATTGAATTTTTTCTTGAAAAAATTGCATTATTTTTAATACTCCGTTTTGCGGACGGGACAATCAATTTGGGACGGAGGGAGTATATTCAGGGTTGGATTAAAATCAAAGTTAAAAAAGGATCGGCCTCTAAAAACCCCCTTTTACTTTTGGGTACATTCCGGACTCAAACAAATCATCCGAATCGTTCATTTTATAAAATTCGTTGAGAACAATTTTCATGAAAAAAAAAATCAATTTGATCAAACTTATTTGATGTATTACAAATCCCCGGGATATGAAATCTCTGTTTTTCCATCTTTGTATCCTTGTGTGGTTTACATGAGGATAAAATAGAAAATGCATGGCACAATCCCAACCAAAACTAACATTGTATTTCTTTTCCTCTCCGCCATTTCTAAATCCCACCCATATTTCAAACAGCACAATTTAAAATGAACAAGCACTCTAACAACTAGTTTGTTAGCGGGGCTCTAATGACTCGTTCTATGTTTTGTCAAGTACAATGGCACAGTTGATCAGAAAAAGAAGTAAAATAGTGGTATTTTTTCACTAGACGGTTGATTAATAGAGTAAACTCCATACTGCTGAACCGTCTCATAACAAATTCATGTGCACCTATGTTGTATCAAAATATGAAACATACCACCACTCAGGTGTTCTAGTGAGGGACATGAAGCACTTTCTTAGTAGGTGTAATGTCTGGGTATAAGGCCCCGTTCTAGAACGGCTTTTAAGCCCTTATTTTTTAAAAAGACAATTTCAAGTTAAAAAATAGAGCTTAATGAAATCTAAAAATATGCAATATAAATCTTGTTTAAAAAATCTCGATAAGATTTTTTTATACGGTGCAAAAAAAATCAAAAAAATATTTTTCATTTATATTATTTTTGAGTTTGAAAATGTGAAATAAGTACTTATTTTTTAAAAAGGTGTTCTGAAACAGGGTCTAAGTTTTACTTCACAAGTTGCAACTACCCCTAACCCAGTCCCGTACCGATGATGACTCGATGAGCGAGAGGGAGAGGGAGTATTACATGAAAGGGAAAAAAAACTTTCTCGACAATGATTCCAACCAAAAAAGACGAAAGGGAAATTGCTACAGAACTACAGGCATGTCTATCTTAACAAAGCAGTTTGAAACTCCCGTCCATCGATGAAAAACCGAGTGCAAATTCTTGTAATCTTAACTGGATAGGGTTAATAACAAAAAACAAAACAACCGATGGCCCGGAACTGTGTCGCTAAACAGCATCCCTAGAGTCCTAATTCCCTTCTTTATCCGAGGAAGTTCATAATCACCAAATGGAGCACCAAATTGCAGAGAACAAAGTCTGCAAAAGCACGTTCTGGCGGCAAATCCTGCAATTTGACCACAAGATGTGAATCAAAAAGGGAAGAATATCAGCACACGTGGACAATATGATACTGTTTGTGCGCACCATTCATTGGTTTAGTTTCAAATTCTCACTCTTCTTTCTTATGGCTAAAGATATAAACAAGCAAAGGATTCCTTGAAAAGGAAAACAACTTACCTTGAATTCCTTGTTTTCTTTGTTCACTTGTATACGGAGACAAACTGTTGCCAAAGATAAAAATCAGTCTCGATTTCCCATTACGTAACAAAAACAATATCCTGCACAGAAAATTAACTCAATTCTGCTTACTAACCAGCAAGAACTGCTGTCCCGACACCAGAGAGAACTCCTGAGAGAAAAGAGTTGAATGGGAAAGATCCAACTATAGCCATGTAAACAACCTGTTAATCACCGTAATGAATATGTCAAACATGAAGCAACTAATAACCAAGTCTTACGCCCAAAACTCTTAACTTCCAACATCTATGCAGATGAAACAATGTAAGAAAGCAGAGAAATTCGAAATTTCTTTCCTAGATGCCTAAGCAAGTTCAGTATAGAGGTAAGGGTGGTCTCAGTGAACTTAGTATAGAAAACTTACAAATAGGAACTTAGGTTACCTTCTGAAGAGGAGAGTTGAACTACTTGCTTTATAATAATTCAAAGTTCCTCGACACAGTCACACAGCTTTTATTGCATTTATATGTATGCTACTCGAGGAACCTCCTAACAATTCAACTATTATCTCACCCTTCCGCTGTTCATTATCGTGTTCCCACAAAGCCACAACATTACATGGCAAGACTATCACTTCTTATGGAAATATAGGGGTAACTTCTGAATGTTACAAATTCCAAAAAAAAGATCCTTACAGTTGATGTTATTTAGTGGACCCTACTAAAATGTAATTCAAACTGATTGGCAGCCTATTGTTAGGCAAGGTCCAACAGTCCAATGGATATTACAGTATCTGACTTAACAACAATTCATAGTATAGGTAAGAGTAAGAACCAAAGGTTTTGGGATCCAAACCTTTTGATGCGTAAAGCAAAAGGAACATTAAAACAGGGATGACGGGGAGACTGGCCAATGTACACGACGTTTTCCGAAGGCCTTCAAGTTCCTTATAGATGCTGTTTTGGGTTGACAATGGATTGCCAAGGAAATCTTTTCAGATACTTAGAAGTGATGCAAATATCTTAAGAAGGAACTAGCGAGTATATCTGGTCTTGTAACACAGGTTTTGTTCCAAAATTACCTTTCCAATAGATGTTGTATCACCTTCTTCATCAGAAACTTCTAAATATGCAAATTATACCAAATTTTTACTTCCACAAAAGGGAATAGCCAGAAAAGGCTTACTTCTTTATCTTAAGAGAATCATTTGGTATTGCTTACAAGGGAGAGATTTAACAGCCAACAGGTCCCTAGCCTCTTATCCTTCTCCGATGTGTACTTCACCCCCGACATGTTATTCGCTCCCATTCCATCACCCGTACTCAAACACCACTCATTCAGTCCTTTCCGAGAAACTGCTTAGTAATCACTACTCAGAAACAATGCCTTCAAATTAAGATTTCAACAACACATCAATGATGCCTCAAGAAATGAAACATGGAAGCTTTGTTATGATTTCACGAATCAAGCCTAGGAAAAAAGACCAAGCTTGAAATGAGATAGCCATTACTTTTCCAGACAACTAATAAAAAAGCAACTTTTTCTGTTGAAAAAAAAAAACTCTCGTTGCAAAGTTGTCTATCTTCGTGAATAGACTGAGACGTGGAGTTGGGAAGCCCATAAGATATCCTGAGGCCTGTGCCCCTGGCTTTAGTTACTTCAAAATAAATTGTATCAACAAGTGGCATTCAGCAGTTGGATAAGAAAGAGCAATGGAAAAATCTAGATGAACCTTGATATGGTCTAATACACTTATTTTCGGCTTAAAACCATGAACCAAAAAGAACAGCTATCCAATTCCTTTTATATGTAGTATGCCCAGTGGTGTGCTAAAACACATGCCAAACCCAAAACCTGCAGAACCTCTCCAAAACCATCTCCAAGTGCGTGCTTAAATTCTTGCCAACTTCTACCATGGTAAAATTTCAGAAATTCTCTTCCAAACTACATAGTACTACTATTTCATTGGACATTTACTAAAGAAAATAGGAGAAATCAGATTTACCACTGGAATAAGATTGTCAAGTTAGTAGCATTTTGACACTTGTAACCTGCCAAAAAGAAGCTTTGGCATTCATTTTTGGGATCGACCACTAGATATAATTTTAGGGACAACGGGAAACTATCAAGGCAACCATCCAAAAGGGAATACAAAATTCAACCCCAAAACAAAATGTACATCAAATCAAAGCATGAACGAACCAAAAACGGATCAATATTATTTTCAATAACACAAGAAAAGTATCATTTACATTTTCCCCAGCACTTCCAGAAACTTATTATGGAGCCTTAATCCAACCAATCAGTAAATTACACAAATAAGTAATAACAACAATCGAAGGTTATTCAAGAAAAGAAGGAAGTTTCTTTTTAGACTGCAACCAAACCTGACCTGATCAAGTTCGGTCACGTCTTGTTATTTAAAATTGAACAATAAGGGTTTGAACAAGTCAATCGTGTTCGAGAACCACTACCGCAAAAATAGCAATCAAAGATCTGTAAGATTCGTCTACGGATGAATCAACTGGATGTATGTCGTACCTGAATCACAGCGGTGAAGACTGCAAACATGACGTATAGATCGATGATCTGGAAGAAACAAGTTCGATTAGGGTTTACATTGAAACGTAAAACACCATAGTCGAATATATTCATAGCTGTAGAAGCGTGTACGTAGAGAGAGAGAAACCTTGAGATTTGTGGGAGTGGCAGCATAAGCAGACCGGAGCGATTGGAAAAGTGCTTGAGCATCCTTTGTCGCCGACGACTTCCCCATTCTTCTTCTTCTTCTCTCTCTCTCTCTCTGGAATATGAATGTCCAGCTTGCAAACAGAACCCCACTGATGAGTAAAGAAGGAAAGAAAAAAGAAAAACACCGGAAGAACCTTCCGGGTGGAATTTAAGGCCAGATTTCTGATAACAATTTTGGGCAATAAGTTGGCATCTCATCTACAATTTATTTATTAGTAAAAATAATTGGACATTTTTCAATAGCTCTTATCATTAAAAAAATTCAAAATTTCTAATAACTTTTTTGATTAGTGTAAATAATTTAACATTTTTTAATAATTTATTACGAGTAATTAATAGAAACAACTTTACGATTTTCAATAAAAGCATCCGCACCACTACCTCTGCTTCTTGCACAAAGTGAGAGGTGCTTTTTCCCCCTCCCCTCCCTGACACAACTCCCCCAGCCCCACCCCTTCTTTCCCGTTCTAACCTCAACCGCCGCAACTTTCCCGATCCTTTGTTTTTCTTTTTCTTTTTTTTAATTTTTAATTTTTTCTTTATTTGTTTCATTTCCCGTTTTTTCCCTTTCTTTTTTTTTTGGTTAACTCATAATTTCGCTACCTTATCTTACCACATGAATCAAAATTTCTGTCTGATCTTTTTTTTGGTCTTTTGTTCACACTCCAAGTATAAGGTGTAAGCATTGCCTCTAATGAATCCGACAGTTTTTTTTCCTTTATATATTAAAAAATATGGTTAAAAAATTAAGTGTTTTAAATTTCAATTCGTTTGAATCAGTAAAAAGATTTTAGTCTTCTGATCATTTTATCCTAAATGATCATAATTAAATTTTGACTCTAGGGCTCTTGTTAATTAGCCCTAAGAAAGTCGTAAAATCAAATATCTCTTAGGACTAATTAACGAGAGCCCTAGAGTAAAAATTTAATTATGACCATTTAGGATAAAATGATCAAAAAACTAAAATCTTTCCACCGATTCAGACGGATTGAAATTTGAAACAGTGGAAAGATTTTAGTTTTCTAATCATTTTATCCTAAATGGTCATAATTAAATTTTGACTCTATGGCTCTTATTGATTAACCCTAAGAAAGTCGTATAATAAGGAATTGCGGGGGGTAATTTGGGAAACGGCGGTGGGGTGCAGGGGTGTGGTGTCAGGGGAGGGGGAATAGCAATTTCTTCAATAATACTACGGAGCAGGCTCTCGACCCACGACCAAAAACAGGATGCTGACATGGACTTGCCCCACGTCAACTTAAGCCAAAACAAAAAAAACAAAAAAAAAATTTCCTCAATTTTTTGAATCAGCCCGCAAATTGAAATTAAGACCTGGCTCCCTGCGCTCGAGAACAGAGAGCGAAAGAGAGAGAGGACGAGGACTGAGGAGGCCAACCGCTAGCCTCACTTGAACCACCCAGCCGACCACCAGCCTCACCTGCACCACCGAAGGCCACCAGCCTCACCTCCATCTCCGATCCGGCGACCACACCGATGCCATTACATACTACCAAGGTCTCTCTCTCCGTCTCTCTCTCTCTTTGGGTTGTCGTTGACACCTACAATTTCAGTTGACTATAGCCTTTCATTTAACTATAACTTGTTCAAACCAAAAAAATTAGGGCTTGTTAAATTGGGAATTTTTTTGTTTCAAACCCTTACCATAAGATTTTTGCTTCCTTATATGCATCTCAACAATTAGAAGTGAATGGTCCTTGATTAGGGATGGCAATCTTGGCCGCCCCGCCCCTCCCTTCCCCGCCCCAAATGGGTTGAGGATTCAAGAATTTTTCGGGGATCGGGTAGGGGATGGGGATAATTTTTTTAAAAAAATGGGGAATGGGTAGGGGATGGATATGAGTCTGTCCCCGCCCCGCTAGCCTCCTATATATAATAATTATATATATTATATTTATATATACATATAAATATAAGAAGGTGTTCCTTATTAGACATGAGAAGGTGTTTCTTATTATGATTGTAACTTGTAAAGCAATCCAGACTTCGATCTGAATGACTTAACAAAAATGTTTCCACCCATTTTTAAGTATTAGGACTGTTTGAAATACCATATAAAAAAAATGGCACTATCTCTCTTAGAGAGTTAACATATTTCGTTTTTTTGTTGCATTTTTTATCACTAATCTGTTGTATCCCAATACAGTAAGTTTGGCAATCAGATTTTCATGGATGACCATCCACTCTGAACACTGACCATATTTTCCTTAGCAATCAGATTTTTTATCACTAATCTATTGTATCCCAATACTATGATAGTATGGTAGCACCTGTGGTTATTTTCCTTGGTATTTGGTTTGTAAATTGTAATGGAAGCCTAGATTTTTCTGGAATTTAGTTTCAAAATTTGTATTTTCTAATAGTTAGTGACTATTTTTTAAAAAAGTTTTGGAAACTTTGGATCCCCGAATCCCCGTGGGGATCCCCGTTCCCCGTTTGGGGCGGGGACGGAGGGTAAAAATAAATCCCCGATGGGGATTAGGGCGGGCATGGGGATGAGTTTGGGTTCGGGGACGGGGATAGGGGTATCCACCCCCGACCCTCGCCATTGCCATCCCTATCCTTGATGGCTCTGGGTGCAAAATTTTGGTTTGGTCATCATCATTGTATTCAGTTGGGTTTTGGCTTTTGAACCATGCTTGTCGAACTGATTGATAACATTCAATATTGTCGATTCCCATGAAATACCACACGATTAGAATTTTGATGCTTGAATATTTGAAATTGGTTATTTTTTATCTGAATATTGTAGGTACTGCTCTGGAAAAAAAAAACTTGTGGAGACAATGGAGTGCTTTTCTTGCTGGTGAATTTGGTTGCAGAAGTGAAGTTTTCCTTTTGAAATGCTTTCAATCATCACTAATTAATGTTGCCAACTTCTTCCACTTCCCTCGAAACTCAATACATGAGTTTTAAATTCTTGCATCAATTGAAAGTTAGGAAAATCAATCTTTGCAAGTTGGAATTTGGTGCAAGAACAATGTTTTGTAGGCGACATGCAAGTTTTCAATGGTTTCCAAAGACATCCGAATGAGCTATTTAATCATACCCAAATCTCAAACTTTTGACCAATTACTGCTAGTGTGTTTCATGCTTGGCCTTTTCTGTCTCAAAGCAAGTTAGTTTTTTTCCTTGAATATGCTACTGAGTGTTGTGTATAAATTGCTTCGGTGATTGTTCATGCAGCACTATTATTCTATCTCCCTCAAAAAAAAAAAAAGGAAAAAAGAAAGAAACAAGAGGAAGAGTTTGTATTTGTTGAGATTATGCTTTATTATCTATTGAAAGGAAACCTCCTTATTGGGCCCATTTATTATTGCAGGGAAGCATGTAGCAATTCCAAGACATCAAAATCTCGAAAGAAACACCTCTTGGTTCTCTCTGCTCTTGCTACTACTATGGATTCAATCCTCCTATTTTTGTTGCAATCTCATGCTTTTCTTTTGCTACCTGGTCTTGTGGATTATATGCTCTATGCTTCTGGATTGTCTATGTTAGAAACCGCGTGAAGCTTATGGATTTTTCGTGCTTGTGCTGCCACTTTGGTTCATTATATTAAGCTTATGGATTATATGCTCTTCTAGGACCTACCTAGCTTGTGTCCGCAAGTTATAACATTGCTTCTGCAAGGTTGCTCCTTGATGCTGCAAATAGCAATTGGTCTTAACAAGAACTATAGTGGTCTTAACTTAACAAGTCCTTTTTGTTAATTTAGTAATTGCTGCAAACAAAACTAAAGTCTGTGCTCTTGGACACACTCTTGGAAATGGAGCCGTGTCCAACACGGAAACGAACACGACATAAGAACATTCCAGAAACTCAATTTCCATCACTCTAGAAACTCAAAACTGAAACTCAATTTCTGCACTCCATAAACACAATTTCGAGCACCTAATCATGAAGTGTTACCAACATTCAAACTCAAAACTAAAATGATAGAAAATTTAATTTTCAAAAACTAAAAACTGAAATACATACACAATTATTACCAACATTGAATGTGGCACCTTTTCCATTAAACAAAATATGGAAGAACCAAAGCTGTAATCTTTTAATTTCAATCATGTGTTCCCTTCACTACAACTAGCAACAACATAATCAAAATAAGACTAGCATATAGTAGTAGCAACCAATGACAAATTTAACATATTTTTTGATCACATCACCATCCAACGATCTTACTCTCTTAACCCTTGCAACAACTACATACTACATACTCCCACCCTAAGCTGTAACACCAAAAAAAAGAGATACCCAGGATACTCATCAAAAGAAAGACACACCAAGATACACAAATAAGTTCTCTATTGTCCACCGTTATCTTTTGTATTCATCATTTCTGTAGCACTTTGTTGTGCTCCTCCCCAACCCTGTCCTTGACTTTCCAAATAACTTGATTGTCCTCATCCCCAAACTTGAGTACCCATAATATTTTATTGTTCTCTCCAAACATATATGAGTATTAAGTAAACTTGACATATTGCTCTGTGAAGTCGGGAAGTTGTTGAAAAATTGGTCAAAACTTGTTCTGGTTGGACATAAAGTTGGAGAACATGGGAGGATAGTTCCACCTTGTGCCATATTTGGTTGCATATTGTAAGTCATCGTGTTTGACCACATTAATTACCCCATGTAGTTTGGGTAACTCTGCCCAACAAAAAACATAAAACTTAATAAATGGATTATAGAAGGAACTTAGCAAAGACGATGGTGATGGCAACAGAAACATAACCTATATGTTAAAAAATAAAAAATAATGACATGAGCTTATCTTTGCAAAGCATAATATCATTGCATGTCCAATATCAAGTGTAGAAGCCACTATCCCAGAACCTTGAAAACAGTGGAAATCAAGAATATAAATCAGTGCGAGCACGCACTCGGTGCTACATTAAGCACTAATACCATGAAAATGTATCTCTTTGTTTTAATCAAGAAATGTCAATCTAGTGGAGTATATGCATATGAATAATTAATTCATGTTAGTGTAGCTTCAAATAAATATCAATCAGGAAATGAGTACAACTAATGCCTAGTATCATTTTTTTTTAAATGGAAAAAATATTATTAATGACAAACTCGATAATGGGACATCGAGGAAGGGGAGGGGGAGAAAGAGAAGGGGAAAACTTCCAATGAGAAGTTGAGAAGAAACAAAAGAAAACTGAAATTACATACTGATATCCAGTTCAAAAACTACCATGAAGATCAATACATAGAATCTTTCAAAACAACTACAAAAACCAGCACTGTCATTCCTCAAAAAAGCTTTCACACCACATCAACAACATGCCCATCGTTCCAATAAATGTGCAGTAGCATCGGACACTGAATGGAATCAATACATAGTATCATTTATACTCTTGCCTTAATTAGTTAGTTCATAGGAGGGTATAAGCTTAATTAGTTCAAATGTAAAAATAAAAAACTGAAACCATCAAATAATCACTAATCAAAGGAGCCCAAATAATCGTAAAATGTGAAGCTAAAAATACATAGATAGGGTTCAACCCAAAAAATCCCTTATTTCACACAAGCCCTAATTCTTTTCTTGTTTGAACCAGCTAGAATAAATTGAATCGACAACCCACAGATATATATATATATATATACACACACGAGAGAGAGAGACCTTGGTGGTGGATTCGACCTCGGTGGTCGTCGGTGGTGCGTCCATTTTTGCGACGGGTTGGTTGCCGGAGGTGGATGCGGTGGTGGTGGTGGTCACCGGAGGTGAAGGTGAAGATGGTAGTCGCTTGTGGTGGAGGTGACACTGGTGGTTGGCCTCCTCCTCCTCCTCCTCTATGTGTTAGCGTGGGTATGATTTGGCGCAAGGAGCAAGATTTCATTTGGGGCTGATTCAAAAAATTGAGGAATTTGTTTTTTTTTTCTTTGTTTTGGCTTAAGCTGACATGGGGCTAGTCCACGTCAGCGTCCTGTTTTCAAAAATAATACTTATACAATAATTCAAACACAACAACTTACATAGCCTCTCACATACATGTGAGTTCCACATACACTACTATTTGTAGGCCCTATATGTATGTGAGAGATTATGTAAATTATTATGTTTGAATTATTATGTGAGTAGCATTGTTATCCTGTTTTTGGTCGTGGGTCGAGAGCCTGCTCCGTAGCATTATTGTTGCCTCAAAGTTAGAATAAAGTGCAAAAAGGCTGAAAGTCTCCTGCATCAAGTCATCGACCTCTTGTCCTCCCTCCCTACTTTGCAATTTGCTTACCTCAGGTACAGTACCTCTTTGGAACAAAGGAGGCACTATTTATCACACTCCACTATATTAGACTTTTTAATTTGTACCCACTAATGAGTCTTTTGTTTTCTTTTTTAAATTGGATGTTCGAGTCAGGTTGCTAGGCTCGACTAATTTTGGAACCATAAAAATAACGTCCAAGCATAACTCCAGTGCTCTAATTTTCAATCCGTTTGAGTAGGTGCGGAATTTTTTTTTATCATTTTATCTTAAAGTGTCATAATTATTTTTTTTTCTATAGGGCTCTCATAATGAAATTTCTGTTTACATGATCCAAAATAAAGAGCAGAAATTTGATTATGATAGCCCTAAAGAAAAAAAATAATTATGACTTTTTAGAATAAAAAATCAAAAAAATAAAATTTTTGCACCGGTTCAAATGAAGTAAAAATTAAAGCATTTAATTTTTTTAATAAATTGCTATAGAGTATGTATTACGTTTGAGAAAAAAAATAACATTTCAATATTATTTTAGTAGTAGAAGGAAATATTATATTAATAAACGATAAGTTAGAATAGTGAGTATGATGCAATATGTATTTTAAAAGTGGCTAGCTGAAATAATAAAGTAGCATTTCAAAGTGTAATTTGATCTAAAATTTAAAGAAGCTGATATGGATACTCTAACAATAAATGATCAATTATTGCCTACGGAAAACACATCTTATAATTTCCGAAATTAATCAAGTTACGCATGGAAAGTATCAACTTTACCAAAGTTTGAAACTTGTGGTTGTGGAAAAAGATAAAGAAGGAAAGTGCCAGAAAATTAAAGAGAAAAATGTTACTACTATTCCTATTCCCTGGAACTCTACAAGTCTTTGGTCATTTTCCCTTCTTTTTCCTCTCGAATCAAACAAGCGGGATTTGTTTTTTGTTTTTACTTTCCTTTCTTCTCTTTTTCTTCCTTTAAGTTCCAAACAAACACTTATAGTAGTAATGTTGTAATAGCTTTTAAGCCTTGGATTTGATTTTGCTTATGTTGAACCGTTGGGACTATGGATTTGATTTGCTCTCTTTATGTAATGGATATGTAATGTAATTTGTTATTGTCATATATTTTTAATTGTCCATTACGTTTTTGAGTGTATTTTTAAGGGTATATATCTCTCGACGTATATTATGTTTTAGAAATTATTGTTTTATAGAAAAAATTGAGATCTATTAAACAAGATCCACATTACATATTTTTAGCAATATATGTCAAGAGATATAAGCCGTTGAAAATGTATGTAAAACAGTAGTAGACAATTAAATAGGGAAGAAGTGAGTATTTTTTATTTTTTTTGCAAATGTGAAGTGCATTTAAGTGTGAGGTGAAAACCTATACAACAGAGATGAACCCCATGAGGGCAAATGAGTGTCCACAGACTAGACAAACCATTAGAGAAACCAATCAGAGTACAGAATGTGCAATCATTTCAAACTCGCCTAGTAAAATTAGGTTCACAGAAAAATAAAACTAATATTACCAAGCACATAACCAACAAACTACCAAACTAAATTCGGATATAAACCACACTAAATTTGGAAAAAAAAAAACAAAATAAAGCCAAAAAAAATATACTCCCCTTCCTCATTGAGCAACCATTTTCTTGCCTAACCTCCTACGAGCCCTACCAATCAAGCTCCCAAGTCGGCGAGTCATTGAGCCACCAGCGACCACGCGGTTGCAAACCCTGAATCGGTGCAGCGACGAAATGGCAAACAATTTTGGTGGAGAAGGAAAATGTTTTGTTCGGTTGACAATTTGGAAAAATATTTTCAACTCCAAAAATATTCATTACCCTTACTTTCAATCATTACTTTCATTTTTCTATCCACTCATTACCCTTATCTCCAATCATTCTCTCTCTATTTCTCCCATTCATTATCTCTATCTCCAATTATTACCTTAATTCCTCTTTCCATTCAGTACCACAAAAACCAAACCCAAAGACCCCGTTTATTTTGGAATTTTGGAATTGTAAATAATGAGTGTAGTGATAAATAGAATAATAATTGGAAATAAAGATAATGATCGAAGAGAAAAATAAGAGTAATACTCCAAACCATTAATCCAACAACTTACTAGATATCAATGAGAATTTTTAATTTGTGAAAAAAGTTTGAATTTTTTCTTGAAAAAATTGCATTATTTTTAATACTCCGTTTTGCGGACGGGACAATCAATTTGGGACGGAGGGAGTAATTAGAGAGAAATAAAATAATAATTTAAATCCAAAATTCCAAACCATTAATCCAACAAAGTCAATTTTTTTTTTTTGGAGTTGCAACCGCATTAGGCGAGAAAAAATAGGCCGTACCTATGTGGAAAAGAAGTGCAAAACTCGTGTACACCCACTACCACGATTAACAAACAGGTCAATCAATACGCATGTTGGACGGTTTCAAAAAAAAAAACGATCAATATCGCAAGTTGACCTGGGAATAGCCCCCTCGAGAAATGAACACTATTCCAACAACCCAGCCGAGCCGACGTCGTGTTCCACCTTCCCCCATAAAAAACGACACCACTTCGTCTATTCCCCTGCTTGCAATCCACCCAATCGCGTCACCCTCTAGATCTCATCTCTATCCATCTTTCAAACCAATAGGTCGCCGACCTCTTCTCTCTCTCTCCTCAATCACCACTTCCGACATCTCAAAAGAAATTAATTCTAGCAAATGGACCCTCGCCCGTCGGTCTTCTGCCCCCGTCTGACCTCGTCGTTTCACCTAATTTCTGGATCAGCTCCGCACGACGGCTAATCCGACTAATTTCCCTTACCAGTTGGTAAAACCTCATCTCTCTCTCTCTCTCTCTCTCTCTACATATATATATATCTACATGTGTGCTGAATTCGATGATTAGCTCGGAATCAGCTCGCGCGTGGAAAAATCTTGGTTTTTTCTTCATCTTATCGCGTTGAATTTGGGGATGTTGTTTGGATTTGACAGATCGGGGTTAGTTTTGACTCCCGGAGAATTTCCTAGGCTCCTGTGATCGATTTATGTATGTTATGTTTGTTTCGGTGACGTCGACTTAGCGACGGCGGTTCGGACTGTGTTTAAGTTGACGATTAGGTTAAGATCGTCTTTTTCTCCATCTTATGCTTCGAAAACGTGTTATTTTATCCGCTTGAATTTGTCAATTTGGGGATTGTGAAGGAATCTTGACAGATCGGGGTTAGTTTGGATTCCCAGCGAATTTTGGAGGCTCTTGTAATTATTTCATGTATGTGTATACAGGTAGATATTTGTTTACGTGACGACAACTTGGTGACGGTAGCTCGGACTCTTAGTTTTGTTGACGATTAGGTAAAGAATTGTCTTTTCACCTCTTATGCTTTGAAAATTGTATGTCTTTCTTACATTTTGTTGGTTTGAATTCCGATATTTTACAGATCGGGGTTAGTGTAGATTCCCAGAGCATTCCGAGGCTGTTATTCTTGTTTAAATTATGTTATATCTTGTATATGTATGTTTATGTATGAAGGTAATTGTTTCAGTGACGACGGCTTAACGACAGCAGCTTGGACTCTAATTTGGCTGACGAATAGGTGAAGATCGTGTTTTCTCCCGATCTTTTTGCGTTTAGAATAGGTCTTTGTAGGGTTCAGATCCACTCAAGCTTTTTGCAAAAGAGATTCACTTTTTCTTCATTTTTATCAAATTGAATGGTTGGGATGTTGTAGGAATTTGATGATTGGGGTTAGTTTATATTTCTAGTGCATTTTGGAGGCTTTTGTACTTGTTTTGGGTATGTAAATTATGTGTCTATTCATGGATGAAGTTTTACTTTGGAAATGGGACTAAGAAGCACGGACACCTCTCCGGGCCTTTCGTATTCATATCCCAGATGTGTCGCACATGGACGCATTCCCGACATGTGTCTGACACGTGAAAGTTTATGTCCCAATATTTGATTATTTTTTCTAAGTCAGACATGTTTTGGACATGCTCCGACACGTATAAGACATGCATGGGGACACGTTTTGGGTCGTAATGTAAGTTATAAAACTTGGGTAAAAATGTAATATTTGAAGTGTGAACCTAATAAAAGCCTAATATTAAATAACTTAAGGATGGAAAGTGTAATATTCTTTGGTAAAATTAAGAAATGTTCTAGATAAAAATAAGAAATATGAAAGTTATAATCTATATTACGTAGAAAATACAATCTGCTATTCTCATTTCTTTCGTTGGATTTTTTTCTTTATTGTAGAAAAATTAATGTCTATACATAATATATGCACACATATATAAACATTTATGTATTTAATGTATCCCCCAACATGTCCTAGTTTTGAAAATATCACGTGTCTGTGTATCCATGTTGTGTCGTGTCTGTATTGTATCCATATCCGATTCTGGGCTTCTTAGCTTTGGGATAAACCACTTTTTTCTTTTTTGATATATGGTTAATTTTGAAGAAAGAGTAATGAACTTATTTATACATGTTCAATTTTGTTTTGATGAACATGTTAATTTTTTTGAACTATTAAAAATGGATCGATTGTCCAAATCAATGTGAATAGAGGAAACTTTAGTTCTTAGGTTTTTTCACTTTATTATCTGGCCCCTTCTTTTCTCTTTCAGCAGCCTTCCCCTGAAAAATCCAAGATCTAGACAAAGCAGTGTTGCAAACTCTGGTGATTGATTGTTTGTTTTTTATTGGAGTGTTTTTCTTGACTCTTCAGGAAAACTTTGAGATTTATTTTCATGGATTCATACTCTGTTTCTTGTGGAAAAGTTCTATTCAAATTCTCAGACCGATTTTGGAATCTTATATATGCTTGTAAGTCTTATTTGAAATTCAAGAAAAGATATTTTATTGTGTTGGTAGGGATATGTATTTTGTGAAACAAGTTACGGTCAATGGGTGGTTGGTTAAATTTTGTCAAAATGGAGGGGATCTAATGCAGGAAAAAGTTTGGAAAGGTGGGGGTCAATTGGGTTTGAATCGGAACAGGAAAACTTGTAAAATTGGAATTTTGGATTACTGTTATTTCTGAATCATTTTTCTTTAGTTTTCGATTGTACTGTTTTTTTGTTTATCGGCACTGACACAAATATTTGCCTTTCAGAGGACTGTAAGTAGTGGAGCAGCTTGGGAGTTAGTACCTGAAAAACTTGTCGACTTTGCGCCAATGGCCGGGAAGCTTGTAAATTGTACAGAGAATACGGTATGTTCTTGCACTCACGTGATGTGCTGAATGCCATTTTTTTTTGGTATGGATGACACTAAAGCAATTCGTGATCTACTGTGTTATTTTTGTAGTCTTAAGTCTCATTTTCTGGCCATTGTTTTCAACAAGTCTTTGAAAAAGGTCAAAACTTTTAATCTGCTCTATTAGCTCTTGGTTGCCTCAAAAGCATTATTCCTGTTCACTTTTTTTTCTTTGGTAACCTATTTGTGCAATACTTTAAGCAAGACAGTCCTTGGTTATTTTAGTGTATATTTATCTGGAATCTTAATAATTTTCTGGGAGTTCTTTCACATTTGGTCGAAGGACTTATCATGGAAACTACAATATTCAGTACATACATGACAGGTCTGATATCAAGGATGAACGTACTTTGTTTTACATGTTCATTAGCACAGCCCTTAGATTTTAATTTTTGTTTCAGATTTTGAGTTCCTTGTTATCATTGTTTGGTTGAATTTTACGTGGTATATACCTTAATATTTGCACATATGTGACCACTGCTATCTTCAATTTCATGGCTTTCTTGAGGAGAGTTTTCACTTTTGTGTTTTTTTGCTAAGCAAGTTTTCACTTTTGTTAACACTGTGCCTCCTCTTCTATTCTTTTATTTTCCTTTTATTGTTGGAATATCTATTGATCTTTAATATTTTTTTGCTACTTTTGCTTCTGCATGGTCTCCATTGTCTTCATCGTAAGGAGTCTTGTATTTATTATTTATTCTATGACAGGTTCCTGCTCTGTTACCTGTTCTTGGCACATCTTTTTCTTGGGGTAAGTGAGAATGTGAGATGCATTATTATGAAAGAAATGTAGTACAAAATCAAGCAGGGCCTACCATGTGGTACATGGAAATCTCAACAACTCTGAGTATGCCTTGTAATTCCCCTAGTTCTGTTATATACTCTTATCACTGGAAAGGAAATGGACTGGTGTCCATGGTTTTGATCATGGATTGGCATTGATGATGCCAGTTTATTCCTATTGATTAGTGGCAAGGTTTTAATTAGTAGTCTTATACTCCTATAGTCCTATTCAGTTAGATTGATGACATTAATGGTCATGTTGCATGGCAATGCGTGTTGTGCTTTGTATTACATCTGCGAGTTCTCTAATGGTGGAATTAGATTGGATGGAGTCAATGACATTGATCAATGCTAATTGGTGGTAATGCTGCTGTTAAATTCATGTTTGGCCAGTGGGAAGTTTTTGAAAACTCTTCTATGGGTGGTCATATTTGATTTAAATTACCACATTCAAATATTCGATAGTAATTGCAATGTTTGATCTCCACTATGTGGACTCCCTTATACCCAAAAGGGCGATATAGCGACAGTGAGACTCCAAACCAAAAATTTTAGTTCTATATAATGCTTCGGTTGAAATTTTTTATTAGTTCTAAATTTGCTGGGGTGGAGAATGGTGTTTCCTATGATAGATGACAGTTTCTGACCTACTTTGGCATTCTTGTATGTCAGATTCTTTCATTACACCATATGAATGTTTGACTTTTTCCTTGTATGCATTGTGGATGTTTGAATTATGTGCTAGTATGTTAACTTATTTGATTTTGTTTTAGGGTTTGTGGTTTCTCCTCTATGGCGTTGTTCTTTGGGGAATTTTGGTTGAAGACTCATCGAGTACCATAAACTTTTGGGGATTTAGTTTGTAAATAGAGGTTTCCCTTGTAGATAAATGGACTCAAAGTGGGTTGAAGTATTGGATAATGGTTGTAGAAGAGTTGATGACTCCAACAGAAGACGAGCAGCCAAATGTGCCGCCAATATTACTCGAGCAAGCCACAAGGTGTTTTCACTTTCTCCCAAGCATAATTCATTGCCTAGTAAGCTTGGCAAGCGGAAGAGATTGGGTGCATGCAAAACCAATTGTGGACAATCCCTAGTTCAGAATTATTCTAATTATCTAAGAAGTGGACTGCCACAGCGTTTGCTGTTTTATCAGGATGGTGAATGGAATGATTTTCCTGAGGCGATTGTTGCATTGGTCAGGAAAGATTTCCAAATGAAGAAAGCTGCAATAGAAGTGCAGTTGAATGGATGCCATATAATATTAGATGTCTTGTATATGCTTCAAGTTGATCTTAATACAGGTTCACAGAAGCCTATAGCGTGGATTGATGAAGCAGGTCAGTGCTTTTTTCCTCAATCATACTCTTCTGGCAGTAGGACATATGAATGCAACCAATCCGATTTAGATAAAGACGGAAAATTTGTGTATCCGGAGCCAAATGGGACCCGTGAAATCAAGTTGCATCTTCATATTGAATTAAGTGGAGCTAATGGCTCTAATTTGGAGGAATGTGTGGAAGAGTCAAATACTTGTGTTAAGCGGGTTAGAATTAACGAAAAACTTGGTGAAAACCGTGATGAACTGAATGTTAATGATAATTGCAATGGAAAATCTGATGCAAAAATGGAAGAGTCTGTCAAGGAAGTTCAACAGATTGGTGAACATTTCTTCCCCAGGTTTGAAGCTGTGAATTCAGATATCGTCAGAAACATGTTCATTAAGGGCATGGACCTGTCCCTACAACCGGAAATACTTGAAATTAACCGATGCAATAGTAATATATTGCAAACTCGGTGGGAAATTTTCCTGAAACAGGCTGAAATTACCTGCAAATATCGGGGAGATCCAAACATTCAGTATGCCTGGCTTGCTTCTACTAAAGATTCAATTTCTAGCCTCGTGATGTTTGGGCTTACAGATTGTGCACCCAAACTGAAGAAGACATTTGGTGTTGGAGTTCACCTCAAACCAGTGAACCGCGCCCTCCCCAGGTATGCTCTACACTTTTTGTTATTGGATTTGTAAAAACAAAGACACATCATGTTTGGCTTGATATTGATGATCCGATGGAGAGTTGTGTAACTTGTGTTCCATTTAAGAAATTTCATTCCGCCTGTCCTTTTCTTTCTTTCATTGTTCCATTGCTCTTGATAATTTGATTTTTTGAGAAGGATTCAGCTTTTGTGTTTTTACAGCGCAAGTTATTGTGATGTTGACGAAAATGGAGTACGACACGTGGTGTTGTGCCGTGTCATATTGGGGAAAGTGGAACTTGTTCGTCATGGATCTGAACAATTTCATCCCAGTAGTGAAAACTTTGATAGTGGAGTTGATGATCTGGAAAATCCTAATCATTATATTGTTTGGAACATGAATGTGGGTACGCATATCTATCCAGAATATGTTGTCAGTTTCAAGATATCCCACAGTGCTGAAGGTGCGACTTGATTCCTTAATGCTGCTATTTTGATGGTTAATTGTCCTTTTTCTGATCCGAGGAATTGAAAACTTTTGGTCCACCTTTTGATATTCGGACATGAGACTTCTCTTAGGAGCACCAGTTCTGTTCGCTTGAGCTAGCGCAAGTGGTTTATTTGATAGTTAGTTGGAAGATTCAGATTTCTCCTCATGGAATGATCTTCTACATCTTCTTTTGTCCGTATGGTGTTGGCACATTGACAATTAATGCATTTTGATGGATAACTCCAACTTAGCTCTTGTAATTTGTTGTACTGTGTTGACTATTGAGTCAGTGAACACTCATGTAAAGGAGGTGTGTGAAATGTGAATCTAGCATTGTTATTCATGAATCTAGTACGGAGTAATTTTTTCAAAATATCTATAACTATTGGAGAGTATAACTTTCTCAATGTTGTTACAGGTGCTATCATTGGGAAAGAAAGCAGGTTTGATATTCCTGGGGTTACTTCTTGTCAGGAACATCATCACCCTCAACTCCAGTTAGATTCAACTTCAGTTGTTTCAGTAAGTGTTCCTAAGCTTTAGGAGTCTCATAAATTGTCTTTCTTTCCTAATTTTATCTACTGGGCAGCCAGGTTTCTGTTGGACAGTTACAAATCTGAGTCTTTTCTCCTTAGTATGTTAATTTTAGGAGCAACTGGATGTGCTTTGTGTTGGAACAAGGTGATAACACAAAGGCAATCTGGGTTTTCTTTATGACTGAAGTTCTCCTGGAGCTGAGCTAAAGCTTGAGATATTAGTTGTTACAGAACCGGGCCTGACCCACTAAAGAGGTTTGGCTGGCTTTACTGGAGACTAGATTCTGGCTAACTGATATCATGTCCTCTTCTGTGATAGAGTTGCATCTACTTGCGAAAAGGTTGCATAATAATGACAAGCACTTTGTGGATATATAGGATCTTGAACTTAGTTGTTCACTGCTTTTACAAGAGCCGTGGGTGTACGATTTCACTTATTAGAATATGTGATACATTTTTATGTAGTCCTCCAGGTCACTGAGATAACTTTTAAGGGCTTTTATGTTGCACCATCCTGAAAATAGCCGATACATAAGTAAGAATTGTTATTGTAAGTTGTTTTTATTACTCTTTGTACATTCAGAGGAACAAGTATTCAAGCAATGGTGAGGAAGAGACCAATTGCCATTTCTACTTCCTAATTTGTAATTGCTGGCGAATGACACTTCAACAATTTCCGGTCTCTTCACTTTTTTTCTTTTAGATTCTCCTGTCTCTTCTTTGATTTGGGAGTTCTGTTTGTAACATTAATAATACATGTCAATGTGCTAAATGGTTGCTAATCTTAGTTTTGAGTTTTTGGCTTTTTGTTGTCACTGTTATATATGTGGCGGTGTTTCTAGTATTTCATTGTTATTTGTTACCATTTCGAATTTTGCAGGAGAGCCATCCATGTCAAGATTTTGTGAACAATTTTGAGGGAAAGGCCCCTAGTGTTGGTTCAACCACCTCCAAAACTCCTAAATCCCCTTGGATGCCTTTGGTTATGTTGTTTGGTGCCATCTCAAGTAAAATAGATCCTAAAGATATGAAAATGGTGTATGATCATTATGACTCATTCAGGGTAAGCTTTACTATCTCTTTTTCTTGCGTTTTCATGTGACTCGATATTCTTCTAATTTTTTTCCCCCTTCTTCGTCTTGTTGAAAATATTGTCAGAGCAAGAAAATTAGTCGCGATGAATTTATTAAAAAGTTGAGATTGATTGTTGGGGACCAGTTGTTGAGGTCTACGTTAACCGGTCTTCAGTGTAAGGTATGATTCAATCCTTTATAATTCTAGTGTGACTGTTACTGCTTAGTTAACCATTTAGTATCTCATGAGGTTTGCTAATTATGCTTTCATGCCAAAACTTTTTTGCATTTGAGATGGCAATATTGTACGTTTGAATTTTTGTGGGAAACTCATTGCAGTAGGCTTAATTATTGTTGCTTGCTGTTTAAATAAAGAGTTGCTGTTGCCAGCTGAACATTGTGTGCAAATTTGAAACTTCATCTGTTTGTCATCCATGGAATACTAATGCCTAGTACATGTATGCATGCTGGCTAGCATGGTAGATGTATGTTTGTTTAGATGGGGTAGGGAGCGAGATTTGCTTCTGTTTAATGCTTCCATCTATAACTCTATTAACCAGTAGTTCCTCTGTTGTGGATGTACTTTAATCTTTTGAAGCATAACAGTTTCGCCATCCCAAATAGGAGGATACATGTGCAGACCTGCTTTTGCTTCTAATGAAATTTTCTGAATGTCATTCTCATGCACCAAATATCAGCTGTTTTGGCATTCAGATCTCTCAGCCAGGCAGTTTTTTTCCTAGTGTGTAAAATGATACGTCATCTCATATACAAGCTCATTAGCAGGGACGGACGTCACGGACCCAATAATTTAACCTAGGAGTGAAAGCTGTTGCACGTTGCTTTAGTCTGACTTGGTATTTGAGCAAACGTGCTGTGATGCTGGAGAATTTATATATAGCTTGTAATAACATTAACCTTCAAGTTAAGTGATCTAAAAATTGTTAACAATAAAAGTTATGTTCTTTGAAAGGAGGACTTAAGATTTTATTCTGGTACCCTTTTAAATTAAAAGAATTGTAATTGACTTTCGTTCACTCAAGAGACCATTTTAGAATGCTAGCTTCATATCTTGGGATTCCATAATATTGAAGTGGTATTAGTTTTCTTTTGTAAAAACCTAGAAGGGGCTTTATTTATAGTTTGACGATGAATACAAGTAACAATAGTAGAGTAAGGAAGTTTTTTTAAGTCGTAGATGGTGGTTGAATTGGGCGTACATTTTAATAGTGGACCATCCACTGCTATATAGTTGATTATTTGTAAGGTTCGTTGGGAAGTTCACACCTTAAAAAAGGGCTAGGTGTCTGGAGTTTTTTTTTTCTTCTTCTGTCTAACCACATATTTCTGGATAATTTGATTTTTAACGTCATTGTGGTTCCAGCTACCTTCCAATTTGGTCAGCCAACCGAAAGTACCCAAGGAGGAGCAAGAAGGTTGAGGTGGACCAGGTTCTCATCCAGTGCATAATCCTCCAGTTTTGGACTATTGTAGGCTCATCTTGAGTCCAAAACAATGATTAATCCTCCAGTGTGTCCAGTTTTGGACTGTTGTAGGCTCATCTTGAGTCCAAAACGATGTTCGAACCGTTCCTATTTTACTTATTGCGAAGAAGCATGTCCGTGTGAACAATTAGCTTGATTAGACACCGATAGCTGTGTTAACTGTTTATGTTTGTTGAAGACAAAATGAACCCTCCAAACTTTTACGGTTCATTCTGGCCCCCACAAATGAATTGTTAACACAGCTATCAGTATCCGATCAAGCTAATTTTTTGCACGGACGTATTTCTTTGCGATATCTAAAATATGAATGGTCCGATCATTTATTATAACTCGGGATGGGCCCAAAATTGGTCCGAAACTGGACCACTCTGGAGTATTATACACCGGATGAGAACTTGGTCCGAGGCGGACGCTGGTTCTGGTTTACTTCCGTCTTCTCATGGTCCGATGTATCAAGAAGGAATATCAAGAAGGAATTTGTTACTGGTTTTCGTGGGATTGTATTGACATGAAGATGTGTACAGAAGGTATTCGATATTTCTTCTATGCTGTTTCTTTCTGTTGGTTTAGGTTGCAATGACAGCATGCTGTTCAATAACTTCCGTTTTCATTTGTCAAGGATTTCGTGAATTGAACCAGGCTTTTGTAAAGAAGCGTGTCATTTGAATGGGTTGAAATTTCCAGTTTTAAGGATGATGGAGACGCATGTTTGTGCGCCTCCGTGGATTAAAATCATCACATCTCTCTCTCTCTCTCTCTCTCTCTCTCTAGTATTAAGTTTGTAGGTTTTGGTTTGGTGACAGCCAAGTGGTAAAAGATTTGCCTTTGGACATCTCTGAACGGCAGAAAGTAGAGCTCCATGAGCTTATGATGTTTGGAAATGGGTTATTTTTATTTTTCTTGCAAGTGTTCGTTCTATAATTGGGAAAGCTATTTTTTCTCTTCGATCTTAGAATCTAACAATTTTCATTTTTGCCAGAGAGAGAGAGAGAGAGAGAGAGAGAGAGAGAGAGAGAGGCTGGGGCTGTCAATGTGATCAACTTTGTGTTAAAGAATTATTTGAAAAGTCGATTTTTCAAGGTAGTGGTGGTTATTATTGTTCTTTAAAGTTATTGGAAATAAAATATTGTCATCTGAGTCAATGAGTTTATCCAAAAAATTATTATACTCACTTTCACGGTATATATCGGGTTTTTTTGTGGTATATATCGGGTTGACCTTGTACAAGCTTCTCGGTTTGCGGCATTTTTATTTTTATTGTATTTGATATACATACCATTAACTACTATTAGTGACGACAGCCATCCTTTTTTTTTTGGTTTTTTAAGGTTAGGACAACAGTCTACGTTACTGGTTTTTTTTAGTAGAGGAGAAAATTCCATGGGAAAAAAGGCCACCTCATAGAACTACTTAGGAAAAAGATGTAATGCTGTGGCTATTTTGGCAAAATTTTCGTTGTTTTAATTTATTTAATCAATCGTAGTTAAAAGTTATTGAATTTAACACAATCAAGTTTATCTTATGCCAAATTATATTGGAAAGCAAGACTCCTTGTAGACACAACAATCAAAAGATAATTTACTCATACCAAGAATGATTTTGTAAAAGCCTATCAAAAAAAAAAAAAAAAAGAGGATGTTTTTGTAAAAGGAAAATTCTCAAGCGTTCAACACAGAAACGCTGAAATTGAAAGGACAACATTTTTCGAATATTTTTTTCTAACAATATCGAAGACCGAATCTTTCTCGCATTCTACCACTGACCCCATCCCTCAAACTATATTACTAAAGTAGTAGTATTTTATTTCAGACTTCGTATAAACACTCAAGTGCTATATTATGAACACTCATTAATCCATTCAGGTAATCCATAATTGAACTCATTAATCCATTCAGCTAATCCATAATTGAACCCCTAATAAATTAGCTCAAAACAAGGAAAACACTCCCTTCTAACAACAAAAACTTTAAAGATCGACAGAAAATAAAGGATCTATTGGTCTTAGTTTCAGTATCTTATTTTGGTTTCTCTTTGAACGACAGTCGACTCTATATTTCCAAAGCCAAAAAGATCGAGCCAACCTCTTCACCATAATTTTGTCCAAAAGATTACTATTAGTGAATTTATGCACTAATTTAATCTTGCTCGGCTCAAAATATAAAAATTCATCGAGAACAATTGTGAAATCTTTATGCGTTTTTATATTTATTGATAGCACTATTCACATTAAAATCTGAGATTCGTGTAAATATTACGGGTTAATAGAGCTAGTTGAGTTAATGTAACTCTGATTAATGGCCCTAAAATACAGTGACTGAGGTATTGGGTACCACCATGTGCAGGTAAATATCAAACTAAACAGAGATGGCGGTTGGATGAAGCAGACAGAAAGGCAGGTCTTGGTGGCATATTCTGAAATAACAAGGGAGAATGGCTTCTGGGATTTCATGGGAAGATGGAGGCAGATACAACGAGAATCTTCCCCAAATTAAGCAACATCTTCATCAACGATGCAAGAATTCTCATTAACCGCACGGGCACAACTCTAGCTAATCCACATATTCCGGGAAGCCAACATCATCTACTCTAACCCACATATTATTACAAAATAACATATCTCGTCGTCTCTATTGACCCTCTCCAATTTCCATTAGGGGATTCATGATACGGGACAGTCTTAATGTTAGGCAAATTCTTGACTAAGGGTTATGCTCCCTAGTCTGGTTATGTATTTGAACTATTTGCATTTTCTGGACCCTCGTTTGGTTCCAGATTTATGAAATTCCAACGTACCCAAGAAAAAAAAAACCCAAGAAAAAAAAAAACTTGGGCTTGAAGCGCCACTGCTTAAAATGTCTAAAATGATACGAGTGTCGTACTTTTACTTAATATTTATACTTAGTTTAATTCCAAGAAGAATCTAATACACAATCTTTTCAGTATACACTATGCAATAGAGTACATTTTATAGAAGGAGCTTTTTGAAGTTGCATTGCTAATCACGGGGGCGTTTGGGAGGTGTGGTGAGTTTTCGTACTTATCCCAGAGGGCCTTTTCTTGATCATGTTCCCGCACAAATCAAACGAATAATTAGTGTGGTGTTTAGAGCACCGCCACGTGGTGCTCCGGATCACTCCAGAACCCCACATTTATATCATTATATGGAGTATATACACTTAATCATACATAGATCCTACAATAATGTGGTGTTCGAGTAATCCGGCTGAGCACCTTGCACATTGCGGTTCTTATTGAATAATTAGAACAAGGCCACAATAGCCGACCCTATATCTCTCTCCCTGTCACGCCTTGGATTTTCAATATAATAATAATAACATTTTCTATGAAAGTCTATCGCAATAATACATCATAATATCCCAAAATACTTCCCGTAATTCATCTGAGAGAACAATCAAGTTTAAAAGATTACAATAATGGCACTCCGGCCCCAAATTTTTAGACAATAATCCAAAGAGAGTAAGTCAAAAGAATATATTAAAATTATGATTTCATCTCCAAAAGGATTTTACAAAATATGCCATGGTAATTCCTCAGTGTTAGCTTTCAAAAGTTTTCCAATCAATGCATGCACAGCGATCCATGTTACAGCTCCGAATTTATTCCTGAAAAATGAAGGGTTGAGCAAACACGTGCTCAGTAGGAAAATCTCTACAAGCCTTGTATGTAAATGAGAAGATTTTGACATAAAAAGAATGAAGTTTGGAACAACAAAAGGGAATGCAAATGAATGCTAACCTCATGTCGGAAACTCAAGACTTCAGGAGTACTTCACTTGTCATTGATCGATCTAGTTAGTCCATTAGTTCTCTTTACATTTCCCCTTTCCATTCGAGATTTCATTCACACACTTCTCCGTCATGTACCTTACATTCTGGGTCTTGTGGACCTTGTACGTCTCCCATCGATCCCAAATGTTAGATCAAATAACTCTTTCTCCACTAACACGCCGAACAGTGGACTCAAGAAACTTTTCGGATTTAGGGCCCCACATACCCAACAATACCGGGTGCTCGTGACCCCGTACATCTACTTTACATTTCGGGTGCTCATGACCCCGTACATCCGTTTTAAGTTCCGGATATCAAGACCCTGTATGCCGACTACAATTCATTTATATTGCATTACGTCATATGTTTCTCTAAAGCTCTGATTTCTCGATTAAAGATAAAGAGAGAAGTTGATATTAAGCAAACGGGCCACATACTAATCCATATTTCTATTTTGTTTCCAAACTCATTATCTCAACTCACTCCTCGTACTTCATGGCACCAAGTATTCATTTCTCACTTGCGTTTATGATTTATCCACCCTCCTATATAATAATCAACCCTATCAACACACATATTTAGTTCCAACGAGTTCACTCCGTCCATCTTAACATCTCTCAATATCACTAATATCTAAACGAATAAACCAATATAGTATCAGGACAATAATTCATTCCATATAATACTCGAGTTTAACGCAATGAGAGCCAGCGAATGAGGGTGACCAAGGAATCATTGGAGTGCAAACAACTATGTTTGGAAGTGGTTTAGAACAAATTAGAAGTGATAAGGAGTCAAAACGACGAAGTTTGGAACAAAAACTGAAAAAACTGTCCATTATGATTTGCGATGCGGCAAAATTCCGTATCGATACGGGATTCAAATCAGAAATTCTGAAGTTATGGTTTTGAAATGGTATCGATACGGCAAAAGCCCGTATTGATAAGGAGACGTCACGAGTAGATTTTCTGCAGATTTTTGAGGATTCAATTACCACAACAACGACAACCAAAGCACGATTTCATGCACAAAACCAACTCAAGAACATACAAAGAGTGAGAGAAATCCCTACCTCACATTGAAAAATGAAACCCAAGGAGAGATTGAGCCCTAGCTTCCAAAATCGACACCGAGACCAAAACACCTCCATCGAGCGCCAGCCAACGATGTACGAGCTCCAATACGCGCGTAGATGATGGATTGGAGGTTGGTTGTCTTGGATTTTGAGTTTTGGGTGAAGTTTTGAGTTGTGAAGTGAGAGAGGGAGAGGAGCCGAGAGAGGGGAGAAAGACCGGGCCCCCCCCCCCCCCCCCACACACACACACATATATATATATATATATATACAGGGCCCTTTTAATGCGGATGCCCGCATTCAAGCAAGTTGCGGACCACACCATTTCTCCCCTTTCCCAATTGAAGTTCGATGATCCGAGCCGCTCAATATGTTCAGAACGTGATTTTAAGGGTACCCGTGAGAAATCGGAAAAAAAAATGATCGGAAAGGGCTTGATTTGAGCAGTTTTTATTTGAACCGTTCAATAAAAAATAAACAAAAACTACTCAGATGAAGCCCTTCCCGGTCTTTTTTTTTGCTGATTTCTCGCGAGTACCCTTAAGATCATGTTCTGAACACATTGAGCGGCTCGGATCATTGAAATTCTATCGGGAAAGGCAAAGTCTGCAACTTACTTAAATGCGGGCGCCCGCATTAGAAGGACCCTATATACACACACACACACACACACACACATATACATACATACATACATACTAGGATACACACACTAATCACACTTACAATCCCTCCACTTTAAATCCTTATCATTTAAGCCCCAAATCAAATAAATCAAATAAATTTCACATTTATTCAATATTCTAATATTAATAAAACCTTTAAACTATTTCCGAAAATACGGGTCTCTATACTCCCTCCCTCTCAACCCTACCCACCACAACTTCTCTTCTCCCTTCCCCTCCCCCCGTGAGTTCCTTTTTTTCGTCTGATTTGTGAGAGTTTTGTTTCTCGTTTTACAAGAGTTGTTAGTTTTGTCTTTAGATGAATTTTGTCTACAGATCGGGTTCTCTCAATCAAGATTGCTTTACAACAATATTGCTTCAGTGTTCTATTCCTATACGATGTCTTCGGCTTAGCAGATCTATAGTTTTTGGGAGTTCATTGGTGCATTTATCCTTGGTTGGAGTGCATCTGATCGTCTGGGTATTTGGTATCTTTTGTCCTTAACTTTGCACTTTTTCTTATTTGAGACTCCTAATTAGATGTTATGCATTTTAAATGTGTCGCTGTTGCATTAGGTCATGCCTGGGTTACGATGAAAGACATCGATTGCCTTGTGATTTACTCGTTTTATATTTGTTAGATGATTAGTTTGGCTTTGTCCAAGTTCTTTATAATTATTTATGTTTTGTATGTGCCTCTTGGCATTTATCAATACAATCTTCTCACTTTTGACCAGAAAAAAAATACTATTGAATAATTAGACTAACCAATATCAAAAGGTGACAAATGCTATGTTAATTAACCTAAAGCGATAGAATGATAAATATTGAAGTAAAACAATATTTTTCCACCATCAAAATAAGAAAAAGAGTAAAACATTAGAATTTTCTTCTTCCCAAAACTAATAACAGACCAACGAAAGTGCGCTGATTTCCTTCCACCATCCAGTGCCGGCCCCGATATTTGGGTTGCCCAAGCTCAGCCTTATACTTTGTTGCCCACATACTATTAAGTCATACAAAATTTAAAAAAAAAAACATATAAGTACCAAAAAAAAAATAACAACATCAAAGTTACATGTTGTTCCTTTAGCTTGAATAATATCGTAAAACTCAACATCAAATGTAATCCCGGTTATTGTGCTTTATAATTAGCATGATCCGATTAAAAAAAATAACTTCTCTTTGCATTTTTTAAAGCAAATTTCTCAATTAAGTCATCATATTTTATTTATCCATGAACTCGGGTCCATTACACTAAGTTTTGGTTATTCGGCTTTTTATGCTTTTTAGTTGATATATATGACAATAATGGCCTGTCTTAAAAAGTGTAAAAAGTTACAAAAAAAAGAAAAGAAAAGAAGAAGTCCCTAAATGCTCTTAATGGAATGATGCATAATTTTCAATTGAGATCATAGCCAATCCATTTAATCTTTCTTGCAAAATGATAGTTCGAAGGTAAAAACAAAAAGGAAACTGATATTGGCACTTTAAAAATTGATGGAGGCATTCCAATATATCAGTGTAATTTCAAAGTCACTTTCCTTTATTTTTTAGAGTGTCTTCGTCAATTTTTGGAGTGTTAATATCAATTTCCAAACAAAAACTATGTTAGCTCGCTTAATTTTATTTTAACTATGACTTTTTTTAATCAAATGTAAGAATATATCTACATTACTCCACTATTGTGTTTGTTAAATCGAAAATTTCCAACAAAATAATTTAGGATTTTTTTTTTTTAAATATTGTGGGTTGGAAGGAAAAAAAAGAGATAGAACAAAAATAAAAAAATAAATTGTGGATTGGAAGGAAAACAAAAGGAGGTAGAATAAAAATGGGAAAAAAGAGAGGTGAAAACAGTGGATGAAGCGCCAAGAATTGAACCTGGGATCACCGGGAACTTTAACTATAGGCGTTGGCCACAATGCCCAACAGATGCCTTTTGGCAAATATGGGAAGCTTGTTTATATTTATATCTAATCTAAATTTTTTTTTTTTTTTTGGGATGCCCCAGCCCGGGGGGTTGCCCAAGCCCGAGGACTTGCGGGGCTTACCCCGGGGCCGGCCCTGCCACCATCTATATTTCATCACATAAGAATTTGGTTGGTGCATGGCGTAGCTAAACAATTTTTGGGTTTTGTGATGATTGTCATGTGACAGTTTCATTATAAAAGATTATCTCTTGGAAAAGTGATTTTATAAGCCTAACGACCCATGTTGTAATTTGTTCAAGCTTGATCTTATTTTTGTCTCAAACCGATTTTGAACAAATTTTTAAAGAGTGACACGAACACTAACTCAAGTAGCTTGGTGCATTTATCACCCACATTCATCAGAGAGTGCCGTTGTTTGCTATCCTTAGCAAATTATTTTGTTAATAGAGAAATTAGTACGTAGTACCTTTTCAAGAATCCGAAAAATTAAGAAGAAAAGGCCAAGAATTACATGATCAAATTCTAAATTAACAAGGCCAAGAATCACATGATCATATTTTAAAATGAACCAGAAAATTAAGGAGGTTTATGGAAATATAGGTAGAATTCAAAATTAAAGTTCTTTACCGAAAAGAAAAAAAAAATCAAAGCTCCATGGTGCATGTATAGCAAAAGTGAAAAATAAATCAATATATAGGTGACATGCAGCAGAATCATCGAGAGAGTAGTTTCACTTGCCAAATAATTGAGTAGCCTATAGCTACTAGCTAACCAATCTATCAAAATTTTCCAAAAATTATGTATAACATGAAAAAAGTGGCATTTAATAAAAGCAGATATTTTCTATTAATGAATACCACTTGTGTGCATGGATATCAATGGTGCATAATCAACGTTAGCACCATCCACACTGTGTTTGGGTTAAGAATTTGTCATGCACGATATGCAAAATGACAATATTATTAGTGTGGACTCACGAAACATGAAAATGACATAAGATATAGCAAAATGGGTGCCGCGTCCACAAACTCAATACTTCCTCTCAAATTTAACAATTGGACACAAAGACCACAACATAGTTGAACTCCCTCAATATTCAATTGAGCTAGGGCTTGATACCCAGCGAAAAGGGTTGAAACTTGCTCAGGGTAGGGCTTAGCACATACACTGTGAATCTTCCCAAGTAGAGAAGGTCCACACCAAGACACACTACAATCCAATGACGTGTTTGCTTTCACTATAGGGACTCGGGTCCTGTTCGTGATATATACTGTGTCTTTTACCTTAGGATCTATCAATAGTGGAATCCAAAAATCAGGAAAGATATAAGAGCAAGTTTATCAGCAAAGCTAAACTAGCTTTATAGCTATTTTAGCTCACCAAAAGGGGAAAAGTATCCCTACAGCAGAGTAGATAAACATAAAGGTAAAATGTATTTATGAACAATGCTTTACCACTTTTACCTCTTCACTGTTCATCAGGTGTGTAAATTAAAACATTATTTACTCTTTCCTCTCTCCATCCCTCGCTCTTCCTCTTTCTTCTTTTTTTAAAAAACTGTACTTTGGTGCACTTTTGGAGAAAGAAAGAAAATATATTTTGATAAAAGATAGATTAAATAGATAATGTTGGTGTAGTATTGAAAGAAATATGAGTAGGTAAAATAAAAAATATACACTGTTCACAAGTTATTTTTACCTAATTATTGAAAAACTTGTTCTAAGTCCAACAACAACAAAAACAGAAGAAGAAGATGTGTGTATAATTTTAAAATCAAAGCTTTGAAAAAGGAAGTCGATGGGAAGAGAGGGAAAACGAAAAAGAAAAAAGAGCTCAGCAGTGCCTTGTTGACAATCCGAATAAATCAGACAGTTGTGGCAGACCCTACCGCCACAGGTGGCACGGTTATCTTCACAGCCCTGAGTTGCACCAGCCGGGAATCGAACCCGGGTCTGTACCGTGGCAGGGTACTATTCTACCACTAGACCACTGGTGCGGTTGTTTCAAACAAGCCTGTTTTTTTTAAATTTGTAATCAAACGCACCCTCGCTATCTTACCTATCTACGTCCACTTTGCAGAAATCCCCACTGACACCATCCATTAAACTATATTACTTGTATTATATTTCAGACTTCGTATATACACTCAGTCCTATATTATGAACATTCATTAATCCATTCAGGTAATCCATAATTGAACGCCTAATAAATTAGCTTAAAACAAGGTACACACTTCCTTCTAACAACAAAAACTTTAAAAATCACAGAAAATAAATGATCTATTGGTTCTTGGTTTCAGTATCTTGTTTTGGCTCTCCTTGAACAACAGTCGACTCTATATTTCCAAAGCAAGACATGTCCAAAAAGATCGAGCCAACCTCTTCACCATAATTTTCTCCAAAAGATTATTACTGAATTTATGCGCTAGTTTAATCTTGCTCGGCTCAAAATTTAAAATTTCATCGAGTACAATCGTAAAATCTTTATGCATTTTTATATTTTTTGATAGCACTATTCACATTAAAATCTGAGATTTCGTGTAAATATTTTGGGTTAATAGAGCTAGTCGAGTTAATGTAACTCTGATTAATGGCCCTAAAATACAGTGACTGAGATATTGGATACCACCATGTGTAGGTAATATCAAACTAAACAGAGATGGCAGTTGGTATGAAGCAGACAGAAAGGCAGGTTTTGGTGGCATATTCTTCTGAAATAACAAGGGAGAATGGCTTCTGGGATTTCATGGGAAGATGGAGGCAGATTCAAGCTTGGCAACAGAGATATGGGCTATCTACAGGGGATTGACCATCATACTATTGAAGAAAGGCATGACTAATGTGAAATTGGAGACGGATGCTCTAATGGTTGTCCTGTCAAGATGATATCTCAGAGGATAACAACGAGAATCACCCCCAAATTAAATATCATCAACGATGCAAGAATTCTCATCACCCACACGGGCACGTTCAACTCTAACCCGGCCACATATTCCGGGAAGCCAACATCATCTACTCTAACCCATATATTATTCATACAAAATAACAATCTCGTTGTCTCTATTGACCCTCCCCAATTTCCATTAGGGAATTCATGATACGGGACAGTCTTAATGTTAGGCAATTCTACTTGAGCTTGAGCTTGAGGCGCCGCTGCTTAAAATGTCTAAAATGATACGAGTGTCGTATTTTTACGTATATTTATACATAGTTTAATTCCAAGAAGAATCTAATACACAATCTTTTCAGTATACACTATGCGATAGAGTACATTTTATAGAAGGAGCTCGTAGAAGTTGCATTGCTAATCACGGTGGCGTGGGGGAGGTGTGGTGAGTTTTCGTACTTATCCCAGAGGGCCTTTTCTTGATCATGTTCCCGCACAAATCAAACGAATAATTAGAATGTGGTGTGCTTCGGATCACTCAAGAATTACACATTTATATTATTATATGGAGTATATACATTTAATCGTACGTAGATCCTACAATAATGTGGTGTTCGAGTAATCCGGCCGAGCACCATGCACGTTGCGGTTCTTATTGAATAATTAGAACAAGGCCACAATAGCCTACCTTATCTCTCTCTCCCTCTCTCTCAACCCTAGCCACCACAACTTTTCTTCTCCCCTCCCCTCCCCTCCTCCTTGTGGATTCCTTTTTTTCGTCTAATCTGTGAGAGTTTTGTCTCTCGTTTTACAAGAGTTGTTAGTTTTGTCTTTGGACGAATTTTGTCTACAGATCGGGTTCTCTCAATCGAGATTGCTTTACAACGATATCTCGATCTGCTTCAGCGTTCTATTCCTATACGATGTCTTTGGCAGGGCAACTTGTGGTGGCTTAGCAAATCTGTAGTTTTTGAGAGTTCGTTGATGTGTTTATCCTTCGTTGGAGTGCATCTGATCGTCTGAGTATTTGGTGTCTTTTGTCCTTAACTTTGCACTTTTTCTCATTTGAGACTCCTAATTAGATATTAGGCAGTTTAAAAGTGTCGCTGTTGCGTTAGGTCATGCTTGGGTTAGGATGAAAGACATCGACTGCCTTGTGATTTACTCGTTTTGTATTTGTTAGACAATTAGTTTGGTTTTGTCCAAATTCTTTGTAATGATCTCTGTTTTGTAAGTGCCTCTTGACATTTATCAATACAATTTTTTCATTTTTGACAAAAAAAAAATACTATTGAATAATTAGACTAACCAATATCAAAAGGTGACGAATGCTATGTTAATTAACCTAAAGCGATAGAATGATAAATATTGAAGTAAAACAATATTTTTCCACCATCAAAATAAGAAAAAGAGTTTACATTAGAATTTTCTTCTTCCCAAAACTAATAACAGACCAACGAAAGTGCGCGGATTTCCTTCCACCTTCTATATTTCATCACATGAGAATTTGGTTGGTGGCGTAGCTAAACCATTTTTGGGTTTTGTGATGATTGTCATGTGACAGTTTCATTATAAAAGATTATCTCTTGGAAAAGTGATTTTATAAGCCTAACGACCCATGTTGTAGTTTGTTCAAGCTTGATTTTATTTTTGGCTCAAACCGATTTTTAACGAGTTTTTAAAGAGTGACACGAACACTAACTCAAGTGGCTTGGTGCATTTATCACCCACATTCATTAGAGAGTGCCGTTGTTTGCTATCCTTAGTAAATATTTTGTTAATAGGGAAATTAGTAGTAGTGCCTTTTCAAGAATCCAAAAAATTAAGAAGAAATGGCCAAGAATCACACGATCAAATCCTAAATCAAGAAGAAAAGGCCAAGAATCACATGATCAAATTCTAAAATGAACCTGAAAATTAAGGAGGTTTATGGAAATATAGGTAGAAATCAAAATTAAAGTTCTTTACCAAAAAAAAAGGAAAAATAAAATAAAATCAAAGCTCCATGGTGCATGTCTAGCAAAAGTGAAAAATAAATCAATATATAGGTGACATGCAGAAGAATCATCGAGAGAGTAGTTTCACTTGCCAAATAATTGAGTAGCCTATAGCTACTAGCTAACCAATATATCAAATTTTCCAAAAATTATGTATAACATGAAAAAAGTGGCATTTAATAAAAGTAGATATTTTTTATTAATGAAATACCACTTGTGTGCATAGATATCAATGGTGCATAGTCAACGTTAGCACCACCCATGCTGTGTTTGGGTTAAGAATTTGTTATGCACGATATGCACAATGACAATATTATTAGTGTGTCACAAAACATGAAAATGTCACAAGATATAGCAAAATGATTGCCGCATCCACAAACTCAATACTTCCTCTCAAATTTAACAATTGGACACAGAGACCACAACGCAGTTGAACTCCCTTAATATTCAATTGAGCTAGGGCTTAGATACCCAGCGAAAAGGGTTGAAACTTGCTCAGGCTTGGGCTTAGAACATACACTGTGAATCTTCCCAAGTAGAGAAGGTTCTCACCAAGACGCACTACAATCCAATAACGCATTTACTTTCACTACAGGGACTCGGGTCCTGTTCATGATATATATATATATATATACACTATGTCTCCAACCACAACAAAAACAGAAGAAGAAGGACAAGCTAGATGTGTGTATAATTTTAAAATCAAAGCTTTGAAAAAGGAAGTTGATGGGGAAGACAGGGAAAACGAAAAAGAAAAGAGAGCTCAGCGGTGCCTTGTTGCTAATCCGAATAAATCAGACAGTTGTGGCAGACCCTACCGCCACAGGTGGCACGATTATCTTCACAGCCCTGTGATGCACCAGCCGGGAATCGAACCCGGGTCTGTACCGTGGCAGGGTACTATTCTACCACTAGACCACTGGTGCTTTTGTTTGAAACAAGCCTGTTTCTTTTATTTGTAATCAAATGCACCCTCGCTATCTTACCTACCTACGTTCACTTTGCAGAAATCCCCATGGGCCCCATGGCTACTTGAGAAACTAGAATTCATAAACAGGTACGATGGTGACCAGTCTGAAAAATAGAGAATGCCATGGAAACAGAGATGATGATATATCCAGATTACGTTTTTCCTCCATAAATTATGTTAAATGGTGTAATATTTTTGTGTTTCAACATAACAAAGGTGGACTAACAATTGTCCTATCATCTAGGGCTACGGTTGGGCTGGGTTGGGCCGGATTTGGATTTGGTTAGACCCATATTTGACACAACCCGTTTTAATCTGTCTACCATCGACCTGTATTTGACTCGCGACCCGTTTCAATCCGTCTAAATTCTCCCATTTGCCACCTCTTATACAGAATACTAATGTAATAATGTTTTTTCATTTATAGGAATACGAGGTCAAGGATTTGTTAAGCAAGACATCAAGACACTCAAAAATGTTTTTTCATTTATGTTTGAGAACACATCTGGTCCGTACGGGAATCAAGCTGTAGCATTTAGGATAGAGGCAGACCTTTTTGCCTTCTACAAATGCCACCGCTTCAAAGGATATCAAAACACTCTATACACCTCAAAAAATAACCAGTTCTTTAGAAGAATGTGAAATCTACGACACCGTAGATTTCATATTCGGGAACTTGGCAGTGGTTTATCAAAATTGCATGATTTATGTACTCAAACCTTGTGACTCAAAATTGAAGACAACATTTTATAGAAGAAGCTTCTAGAAGTTGCATTGCTAATTATGGTGGCGCGGCCGGGAGGTGTGGTGAATTTTCGTATTCATCTAGTGTGTTCATTAATTCTCACGCCTCTTCTTATCCCAGAGGGCCTTTTCTTGATCATGTTCCCGCACAAATCAAACGAATAATTAGAGTGTGGTGTTCAGAGCATCGCCGTGTGGTGTTCCGGATCACTCAAGAACCACACATTTATATGGCATATATACACTTAATCGTTCGTAGATCCTACAATAATGTGGTATTCGAGTAATCCAGCCAAGCACCATGCACGTTGCGGTGCGCTCAAACTATTGAATAATTAGACTAACCAATATCGAGAGGTGACAAATCGACAATTAATGCTATGTTAACCTAAAGCGATAGAATGATAAATATTGAAGTAAAACAATATTTTTCCACCATCAAAAGAAGGAAAAAGAGTAAAACGTTAGAATTTTCTTTTTCCCAAAACTAATAACAGGACCAACGGACAAATTTCCTTCCACCATCTATAATTCATCACAATGTAATTTTGTTTTGTGATGATGGTCCTTTGAGTCATGTGACAATTTTATTATCAAAGATTTATCTCTTGGATAAGAGATTTTATAAGCCTAAGGACCCATGTTGTAGTTTGTTCTTATTTTTATCTCAAAGTGATTTTGAATGAGTTTTTAAAGAGTGACATGAACACTAAGTACTCAAGTAGCTTCATGCGTTTTTCACCCTCGTTCATCAGAGAGTGTTGTTGTTTGCTATCCCTAGCAAATTATTTTGTTAATAGGGAAATTAGTACTACCTTTTCAAGAATCCAAAAAATTAAGAAGAAAAGGACAAGAATCACATGATCAAATTCTAAAATGAACAAGAAAAGGAGATTTATGGAAATATAGGTAGAAATCAAAATTAAAGTTCTTTACCAAAAAAAATATATATATTCAAAGCTCAATAGTCATAAATCAATAGGTGACATGCAGCAGAGTCATCGAGAGAGTAGTTTCACTTGCCAAATAATTGAGTTGCCTACTAGCTAACCAATCTATAAAAATTTTCCAAAAATTATGTAACATGAAAAAAGTGGCATTTGATAAAAGCAGATATTTTCTATTTATGAAATACCGCCTGTGTGCATGGATATCAATGGTTATAGTGCATAATCAAGGTTAGCACCACCCACGCTGTGTTTGGGTTAGTTAAGAATTTTTTGAATGTGTGTGTGTGTGTGTGTGTATATATATATATATATATATATATA
>BPLS01000572.1:509199-525503 GCA_019656275.1 Rhododendron kiyosumense
TGAATGTGTGTGTGTGTGTGTATATATATATATATATATATATATATATATATATATATGATCAATGGAAAGAAAATGTCATGCACAATATGCACAATGACAAGATTATTAGTGTAGACTCACAAAACATGAAAATGACACAAGATATAGCGAAATGAGTGCTGCATTCACAAACTCAATTTCCTCTCAAATTGGACAATTGACACAAAGATCACGACAATTGAACTCCCCCGATATTCAATTGAGCTGATTTTCTAGGCCTTACCTGTACTTTTACTCAAAACTGTGTAAAACCTTCATTTGGCATAAAGCACTCTAATGAACATACCCAAATCTAAATGCAAGTTTGAATAAAAGCTTTATTACAAATGGATTGGTTGTAAATTTGAAAGAAGAAAATAGCCTAGTAAAATTTGGTTAAAATTGTTGAATCTCCCTTGATTTGAATAAAAATTTGAGTAAAACTCAATTTAGTATATGTTTAAATCAAGGAGTGGAATGGATTTGGGTGAGGGTTTTACTCAACTTTCGGTTTGAGTAAGAAGAAGAAGAAGAAGAAGAAGAAGAAGAAGAAGAAGAAGAAGAAGAAGAAAAAAGGGCCAGACATGCTCTAAAGTCAACCAGTAATAGGTTATCTATGATGAGTAAATTTGGATAGAATGGAACCTCAACTCGATAGATAATGTGCTATCTTCTAGTTATTTTAATTAGATATTTTCTCCTCTTCCACTCGATCACTTTCTTGCTAATTTTTTTGGTCAAATGGAAATTACCATAAATTAAACTCGAGAAATCGAGTCATAGAAACAAATTAACATAATACAGACAAGAACCATAGTTAGGTTCTAAGATGGCTAACATCCATAGTATGTGCTAAAACAAACTCTCTTGCTGCGAAGGGACATTTTTGCTAACAATCTACTCCTCCTCTTGTTGTGATCCTAGACGAGCTGAGCAATCAGTTGCTTGATTGGCTTGGCAAAATATGTGGGATATGGTAGAGTTGGTCTTGCCCGCGATACGCCTAGCCTCTTCAACTATATATCGAATCGCATGATCCAAAGGATCACCTTCTTTGCTATTGAAAACTGCATGAACTGTAATTTGGAGCAAAACAATCTTATCGTCTATCTTATCACTTTTGTTGTTTTCTTTTATCTATGGTTGGCTTCTAGCTAGCCAATGTTGTTTTTGTTTTTGGGTAGCATATGCCATATGACTGTCCAAGTCAATGGTACCAACTTCGTTGACCCATCATCCTGATTATCTTTTCATTTCTATACTTCAAAGCATGGATCATAGTTAGCTAAATTTTACTCTTCCGGAGGTGGAATGCTGTAGTCACGGAAAATTCGCTAATTAAACTTACGAGAGGTGCCGATGCTCTTCTATCAGCTCAATTGCGCGCAACTTTGAGTTCAACACTCACACTCTCTCTCTCACAAAAATTTAATTGGAATGTGAACACTTGCCATGAATAGATTGTTACGTACCCCTTGTTAAGTACCCCTTTTCGATCATTTGCGGACAAAATGGGTGACTATTGCAAATGACGCATTAACTACGTACACTCTAAATCCTTTAAAGCCTAGACTAGATCTGAATTAATTAATTGACCTAGCTAGCTAGATTGTGATGGAAAACCAACTCTTAACACTATTATCATTAGGAAAAGTATTCAATACACACCCTTTCAAGATGTGTACTATATATACTTATTGTATGGTTCATATTATGCCATCTCATAAAAAATTATTTGTAGGACCGGTTATTCATAATATTTTATTTCGTATCATAATTTTTATACTAAAAATTCGTAACTTTTCATCAATATGATTCGTAACTTTTTAGCAATAGATTTATAATATTTTGGTATGTTTCAGGAAGGGTGCATATGTAGAGGTGTCAAACATGCGTGCCGTGCCATTCAACTTCCATGGCAACCGTGTTTCGTACTGTGTCGTGCTTGTTTACTTCATCGTGTCGTTCCATGCTTTAAGCGTTCCATGCTGGGCCATTTTACTTTATCGTGCCGTGTCAGGCCATGCCTTTTTTAAATCGTGTCATACCGTGCTCGATTAATTAATCATGACGTGTCGTGCCGTGCCCTTTTTGTCATGTTGTGTCGTGCTGTGCCTTTTTTATCGTGTCATGTCGTACCGTGCTTTTTTGAATCGTACCGTACCGGCCTATTTACTTAATCCTGTGTCGTGCCCTGCCTTTTTAACGCTATAAATTCTTCCTCTTTTATAGCGTTAGCATTTTTGGAACGTTATCCATTAGTACTCTATTATAGCGGTGCACGAATGCTGTATGGTTCTAAATATTTAATAACATTCTTTAATTGTTATACTCTCTGAATTAATTATAGCGCGTAGTACAAGAATGCTACATACCACTGTCCTTTTTCATAGCATTTTGGCACGTTATAAAATGGCACTCGTTTATTGTGAAAGTTCAGCTCACTATGTTTGACCTGATCAATAGCGTCCAATACCAATATGCTCATTTGGTAGCACTTTTTTGCACCAAAATCTAAATGATCCAATTGCTATAAATCCAACCACCATATATTCACCTAATTACATACAAAATTAACATGGAAATAAACAATATTTCATCCAAATTAAAGTATAATTTGAAATCCCATGTTTATTTAATAACTTTTTTTTTTGTTTTTCTATGCCTCGTGTCGTGCCGTGTCCGACGAGAACCGTGTTGTGTCGTGCCTGTACTGTGTCGTGCTCGACGAGAATCGTGTTGTGTCGTGCCTGTGCCTAACTAGAACCGTGTTGTGTTGTGTCGTGCCATGCTCGTCCTACTTCCGTGATCATGCCCGTGCCGTGCCGTGCCTGGCTAGAATAGTGTCGTGTCGTGACTCGTGCCTCATTCCACTTCCGTGTCGTGCCTATGTCGTGCTCGTCTAAGACCGTGTCGTGCCAGGCCAACTTCCGTGCCGTGCCCATGTTGTTCCCGCTCACTTCCGTGCCCATGCCGTGCTACGTGCCCACTAAGACCGTGCCGTACCGTGCTGTGATTAAACTGTGCCTATGGCATACTGTGCCGCTTTCAAATGTGTCGTGCTTGTGCCGTGCCTGTGGCGTGCTGTGCCACCTTCAAACGTGTCGTGCTTGTACCGACCCGGCCCGTTTGACACCTCAATGCATATGATACACATTCAAATAAGAGGTGTGTATTGTAACACTTCCCTTATCATTATTATGCAAAATGTTCGATTGACAAGAGTGTATTATTCTACCCAACCGGGAATTGTGTAATTAAGACACTAAACAAAGGGGTTGATGGCAGGCATATATACCTGAGGTCTCTTACATATCTTTGAGGGCCATATCATGCAATCTATGCATATATATATATATGGACATTAGAATGGATGAATAAAGCCAAGCTACCATTATGGATTCACCATTTAAATGACAAACATTTTTGAAATAATTGTCCACTAGCTTGCACACACAATATGAGCAGAGTACCCCAACCTAGAGCGTCTACACGTACGCCTCTTCCTCTCCCTGGACGTTAAATCTGGCGTACGTTTTGGTAAAATCTCTCTCCCTCTCTCCTCTCGTTTCACTTTGATCTCTCTCCCCTTTGATCTCCTCTCATTTCACAGTTTGCTTCGATCTCATATTATTTAGGAAACTGAAAGCTAAGTAATTTTTTTCTCCTTGCAGGTGTTTTGAACCTATTTCGTAGTGATTCTATAAGGTAATGGACTATATCACTTTGCATTTATTCTTCCTTTTGAAATAACTTTTGCCAGCCTTTCCTAGACCAAATTAACGCAATTTCTCCATTATCCTCCTTTCAAGATAATTCCATCCAGCTTACGAGATTTAATTTTAAAGAAGAATCACGTAAGAGTAGAAAACAAAAAAGAGAGACTATTAGAATATAATACTCAGAAGAATTAGATCATGAAAAAATTAGTAGCCACCCAAAACGTATAAATCACTATTTTCGACAAATCAAGGTAAAGAATTGGAGTATAAAAATTGATGAATCTTGGAACGAAGCCAAACTAAAAAGTACTTGTCAAGCCAAACTAAAAAGTACTTGTCAAGCAAGTTAACTAACGTGTTGGTGTAATTTGACAGATGGAATGTGAGGATGTTGGTAGCACTCATACTGGTGATACTTTGCTTGAGTACTCGAGCGCAGTTCAGTATGTGAGCGAACGTTATTAAGACCGTAAAGATGAGATTTGATATGAATTGGGGGTTGGGTGGGTTTAGAACCCTTTGGGGAAGAGGTGGTTGACTAGCTCCTAATAAAAGTCCTAATAGAAGAGGTTTGATCAATTCCATTTCGTTACAAAAGCTTCAATCCCACGTGTATGATTTTCCCCACTAGCTATCGCATTTCAAACAAATCTTAAGTTTTTTTTAATGGGGCCAACTACCTTTTATGATCAGGACATTGGTTTCAATTATGGAATTAATTAACCTTGGAAGTTACTTTAAAAGATGAGGTATTCATCAAACCCCTCCTTCTAAAAAATCAGTAGATGTACAAAAAGCTCCTCACCATTATTATTAATTTGTAGATATTTCCAATTTTGCTTTGTATGTAGTAGTTGTGAAACTTTTGCAGAACCTTCCATTTTTTTTGGCATTTGACATTTGAAGGTTCTTCTTCTGGAGATAGTCTTATTATAACATTTATGTATTGTAATTAAAAGAGTGCATCAAAGTATAGTTTATATGATGAAAGGACTTGGCTTCCTTTTCATCTATCTCTTCCAACTTTCCTAGTACACAGTAGTGTGTACTGATCACCCTCTCTTTCCCATTTCTCTCCCTCCCAATGTCCCAAATCCTCATCAATGGCCATGAACGATCGTGGCATATAATTAAGGATTCGTCGGTACTTCCAGAATCAATTGATTAAGGTCTTTGCAGTAGCTGCGCAATCATAGCCGGTTCATCAGCTTATTCCGCAGCGTACAAAATCAAGGCAGGAGACTACATTCCTTGCCTTGCAATTGAAGAACTCATAAATGAAATTCATCGAGTTCTAACTGAAGGATGTGAGCGCCATTGACATAATCCAGCTACCCACATTTTTTCTCTTATTTTTGTTGTTTAATTTTTCTTTTCAGAGCATGAAGCTCACGATTGAAGACTATGAGATCATATCTGACACATACGTGCCAATATATGGTCACCATTTTCTGTATGTTCCGGAAGCGGGTGCTGCACATACGGAAGAGATTTGATTCAACAGCGGTCTATTGCGGGTGAATTCAACATGCCAACTTCTCGTTTTCAATGTATAATGGGAAAACGTAAGCGACACATTGCCTTCTATTTTTCATTGCGACATTTCCATTAGTTAGAATTATTTTTGTTAATTATTTTTCTTTCCGTTGCCATCATACGGAGTTTATAACAATCAGAAATTTGGACCACAACTCCCATCATGACCATACCATCCTAATCACAGGATTTGGACATGGTCAGATGTGGCAAAATTCACACTACTGGTGTCAAAATAGCAATGGTCATGGATATGGACCTAACGGGGAATACGTAAAGATTGCAAAGGATGTTTTTTCTTGGGCTGATGTTACTATAGAAGCAAGAAAAAACATCATTCTCAATCTTTACGTATCTCCCATTAGACCCATACCCGCGACCATGGCTATTTTGACACCAGTACTATGAATTTTGTTTCATACGGCCATGTCCGAATCCTGTGATCAGGATGGCATGGCCACAAATGGATTTGGGGTCCAAATTCCGGTTGATATAAACTTCCTATGATGTTAACGAAGTGAAAAATAATTGACAAAATAATTCTAGTTAATGGGAATGTCACACTGGAAAAATAGAATACAATGTGTCGCTTACATTTTCCCATGACGCCAGAAACGAGAAGTGGTCATCCATGTTGAATTCACCCACAATGGGCCGCTGCCGAATCAGATCTTCCTAGTTCCCAAACAAACTTAAAATGGTGGCCATAAGAGCATCCGCAATGTAATAATCAAAATTGGATAACCAAAAGTTGCCACATCATCTTTTGGTTATCCATTTAAGACATTGTTAAGGTTAGCAATATAAAGGTCCACAATGTAATAATCAAAATTGGATAACCAAAACTTGTCACATCACCTTTTTAAACTACAAAATTCTAATTTTTTTACAATAATTTGAATACTTTTTTAAAAAAAAATAGTTTTTTTTAAGAAAATAGTTAAGTGATTTTTTTTTTGAAAATAGGTTTTTTTTTCAAAAAGAAAACAGTTTTAAAAAAACAGTTTTTGTGTAAAAACAACAAAAGTATTTTTTTGTAAATACTGGTTTTTTTTTTTAAGTTTCTGAAAACATTGTGGAGAGAGAGAAAAAAGGGAAGAGAGAGAGAGAGAGAGAGAATGTTTTTATGTAATCATGGGTGTACTTGATAGAGAAAATATGGGGGCCATTAGATTTGATTATTGACAAAAAGTTGTTAGTTTTGATTATTCAAATGCCAAGATTTGATGAGTTGCTAAGAGATTGTTAACTTTGATTATTACAATGTGAGCTCTTTTTTGAGCAAACATTGCTAACTTTAACAACTTTTTAATTTTGATTATTACATTGTGGATACTCTAAGTTGGCACCTACATGTTGGAGATGATCTCATAGTCTTCAATCTTGAGCTTCATGCTCTGAAAAAGAAAAATTAAACAACAAAAATAAACAAAGAAAAAACCCGTCCAAAAAAGGAAGACAATAAAATTGAAGAGAAAAAACCATGATGCATAAAAAGATACTCACATTGGGAAGAAGCCTTTCATTGGTCAGCTCGCCCCGATACGGGAGTTCATCTACCATCTCTATGCCGTGATTTTTTTAATGTAATTGAGGGTGGTAAAAAGTGTAGACAGATGGACATCCGGTTTTGTCAATTTTGTTGACATCCTTCGGGCAGACTCGATTGATTTCATTTATGAGTTGTCGATTTGCAAGGCTAGGGAACGAAGTTTCCTGTCTTGATTTTGTACGCCATGGAACAAACCTATGAACCGGCTATGATTGTGCAGCTATCGGCAGGACCTTGATGGATTGGTTCTGGAAGTACCGACAGATCGTCAATATGCCACGACCATTCAAATCGATATAGTTCATGGCCATGGATGACATGAGGATTTGGAGCACTGGGAGGAAGAGAGGGTGATCAGTATACACTATTGTGTACTATGAGAGTTGGAAGAGATAGATGGAAGGGAAGGTAAATCCTTTCATCATATGACCGATATATTGATGCACTACTTTAATTACAAGGCATAAATGTTATAATAAGATACTATATATATCCAGAAGAACCGTCAAATGCAAAATAATGGAAGGTTCTGCCAAATTTTCACAACTACAAAATTGGAAATATCTACAAATTAATAATAATGAGGAGGAGCTTTATGTACATATACTAATTTAGGCATGTAGAATTAAATATTATGTCAATTTCGTTTATCGTCTAATCAAACTGATTATTCCCTTTTCATCTGGTATTGTGGAGAGGCCTTTGAAATGCAATACGCCCAAGCTTACAAATCAGCACGGAGAAAGAGAAGAACAACCAAAGAAGAAGCCAAGTTCTTCTGGAGTGCCACATGCGGCCGTACCCCCTATGCCATGGGATTTGGGTTTGCATAGAAGAAAAACGATCGTTAGGGAACGGATACCTTTTTGTTCTTTCAATTCACTGATGAGGAGAGGGAGATTTACAACAAGATAGTCGGCGAGAGTGATGTATGTATACGTATCCAATATATATGTGTGTGTTTAATTTGTTCTCTATGATAGCAATCCTTTATATGTACAGGGTTTTGATTATCCGGACGTTCACCCTGGGATTAGGGTCCCTGGTTTGCTGAAGCCATATGCGGTTGAAAAATTTTCCCATGTCAAGCGGAAGGAATTTGATTATATGGCTGACTTGGCTCTTAAACACTACAATGAGCTGAATGTATTTGTGAGCGCTTTTGGCTTCTTAATGTCACTTGCCTATGATTCTTGCTATTTGGTTTAATCTCTTCCTTAAATTGTAGGGCCTGTCGTACCAGCTTGTCGAGGTCATCAAAGCCACTATTTTGCGGCCGGTTGCGTCTACAATATTACCCCACGGGCCAAGGATGAAATGAGCAAATATAAGGTCATCTTTTGCATGGTTAAAGGAAATGCAGGTACTTGTTTTTCCCCTTAATTCCAATGTTATTTGGCAATTTTTATGTGGTTTTCCTGTTATTTGATTCAAGTTTGTTCACTGCACCATTGCACCTTTCACGAAGAAAAACTCGATCAGTTATAGGTTGTACGAAGTTGGGAAGAAGAAATAGTTTACCTTAACAACATGGGTTTTGCTACACGCTGCCCAGTGGACATTGCCTTGATACACGATAATTCTCTCACGTGTCCCGAAAAGTACCAATCTATCAGCCTTTTACTTTTTTTTATTCTTTTTTTCTACGAACCTATGGGACATTTTTCTGCGAACCTATGGGACACTAGCTGTCATATTTCTGAAAATGACAATTTTAACCTTAAAACATAAGTATTACTTCGCCCACCCCCGTGTCAAACCCCTAACACGGGTCCACTTCGATCTATTGCGAAAATACCCCGCTTGGCCCAAAAATATTCGAACCTATTTTCTGTTATTTTTTAATTTAATTAATACTAATGTTTTTACTCTGTATCTTTTTTATTTAAGTGTTCCGATTTTCAATCCAGTTGAATTGGTGGAAAGATCTTGTTTTTTTTATCATTTTATCTTTAATGGTCATAATGAATTTTTGAACTCGTAGAATCAAATATCTCTTAGGGCTAATCAACAAGAGTCCTAAAGTCAAAATTTAATTATGGCTATTTAGGATAAAATGATCAGGAAACTAAAATCTTTCCATTGGTTCAAACGGATTGAAATTTGAAACACTTAATTTTTTAACTATATTTTTAAATATATAAACTATCTAAAAAGGTTAAAAAAAATATATAAACTCTAGTTGATTAGCCCTAAGAATATAGTTAAAAAAATTTAGATAGTTTATATATTTAAAAATATAGTTAAAAAATTAAGTGTTTCAAATTTCAATCTGTTTGAACCAATGGAAATATTTTAGTTTTCTGATCATTTTATCCTAAATAGTGATAATTAAATTTTGACTTTAGGACTCTCGTTGATTAGCCCTAAGAGATAGGAGTATTTGATTCTACGAGTTCAAAAATTCATTATGATCCTTAAAGATAAAATGATAAAAAAAATAAGATCTTTCCACCAATTCAATTGGATTGAAAATCGGAACACTAAAATAATTTTAAATAAATAAAAAAGATACAGAGTAAAAACATTAGTATTAATAAAATTAAAAATAACAGAAAATAGGTTCGAATATTTTTGGGCCAAGCGGGGTATTTTCGCAATAGAAGTGGACCCGTGTCAGGGGTCTGACACGGGGGTGGGTGAAGTAATACTTATGTTCTAAGGTTAAAATTGTCATTTTCAGAAATATGACAGCTAGTGTCCCATAGGTTCACAGAAAAAAAGAATAAAAAAAAGTAAAAGGCTGATAGATTGGTACTTTTCGGGACAGGTGGGAGAATTATCGTGTATCAAGGCAATGCCCATTCAGCAGTATGTAGCAAAACCCTAACAACATTGACAGCAGGTCATATCATTTTCTTTCTCAATTATGTTTCTTTCGGATTTCTCCACAAACAAGAGAAAAATGCCATGCTAATGTTGTTAACAAATGGTATGAAGAGAACCTGGATTTGTTCAGCACATTTGATATTTTATTTTCCCTTCCAACGTCTAGCGTTTACGTTTGTCACCTTTAGTAATTGTTGTGTGTACCTCAGGACCTTTGGTGTTGTTGGTGATGATTTCCCTTTCCACAAAATATTTGCAATGCCCGGTTTGACGTAATGCCTGTAATACTTCTTCAGTAATTTGGTGGTCCTCCTCCTTACATGTTATTCCTAACTTAGACAACCCAGATATAAATATGTGGACTATGGTAGATTTGTTAGCAAGATTGAAGTTTTGTGTTGCTTTCGTTCCTATATGATTTGTTTGAAGCAATCAGAATTCTCAATGCAAGGATCTCTGATTTTGCTTGCTGATTTAACCACCAACTGTTTCTCATCAAACCACAATATCTGGAACCTTTAGGACACAACGAAGAAGAGAATCTCAACACGGCTACTGTCGCATAAAGATTAGATGTTGTGTGTGTTAGAAATCCAATTGCCTATCTACTTTTTGGTAATGTCAACTGTATTATTTAGTTCTCATGAACATAACCATGCCTTTTTATATATATATACACACAAAAATGAACTGTGATAGATAATCTTATGAAAATTTAACATAAAATTTTCATTCTGGTTCCTTTTTAAATTCAAGAGAATCGTAATTAACTTTCGTTCACGCGTGCTTGGATACTTGCTTCATAGCTTGGGATTCCATAATATTGAAGTGGCACTATCAATTTTCTTTTATGAAAACCTAGAAGTGAAGGCCTTTTATAGGTTGACAATAAATAGACGTAATAATAGTAGAGTAAGGAAGTATTTTTATGTGGTAAAGATTAGATATGCCCCCATAGATGAAGGTTGAATTGGGCGTACCTTTAGGAATGAACCATCCACTGTTGTGTAGTAGATTTTTGTGAGGTTTGTAGGGAAGTTTGCACGTGAAAAGGGCAAGGTGTCTAGAGTTTGTTCTCTGTGGAAACCACGTATTTCTGTAGAATTTGATTTTGAAGCTCATTGTGGTTGCAGCTACCTTCCGAATTGGTGCTCCAACCGAAAGAAAGTAATGAAAGAGGGGCAAGAGGTTGAGGCGGACCAAGTTCTTATCTAGTCTAGTGTATAATTCCTCCAGTGTGTCCAGTTTTGAACTGTTCTGGGCTGCATCCTGATTCCAAAATAATGATCAGTTCATATTTTACGTATCGCAAAGAAGCACGTCCCTGAAAACACTTCGCTTGATCAGACATCAATAGTTGTGTTAATTGTCCACGTTTATTGAAGACAAAAGGAACCGTCCAAACTTGTACAACTCATTTTGTCCCCCACAAGTACGACATGTTGACACAACTATCCTGTGGTGTAGCCAGAATCTAATACCAGTGGGGGCACAATCCAACCCATGCAACTTGATTTTGGAAAAAAAAAGAGTATCCATCTCTCATTTCTAAGAATCTAACCCACACCTAATTTGAGTTTCTTCTGAATTATTTTTTCATGATCACTGTTAAATTTTTTGTTCAACTATCGATTATGTTAGAGTAGTAATTAAATTTTTAGTTCTAAACGAGTATTCTTCTAAATAAAGATCTAGAGAGGAGTTGTTGATAGATTTAAGAAGAGGAAGGAGAGAAAGAAGGGAAAACGTGAAAAGGAGCCTGATTTGAATTGAATTTTGTGATGAGATGGTAATTGTAATTCCGTCAAACGCATGGTAGTTTGGGGGCTAAAGTTTAGTGAATGGAAGTTTGCCAAGAGTAATTAATTATTTAGTGGCCAATCCTCATCACATGGTGCCCTAACACTCTTCTCCATTACATATTTAGGTGAAATTCAAAACATAGTCTTGAGCCTTACATGAATACGTAATGGAGAAGGAAGTTGGCACAGCACGGGATGGTGTATTTGAAGTACTCAATAATTTTTTCATGCTTTGAGGTATGATGTTTCTACCTTAGATATCACTTTGTAGTTTTCTACCTAAAATTATCAAGTGTAAAAAAAATGAAAAAAAACAAAACCCAGTGGGGGCCTGTGCCCCCACTGATCTCCTACTCCCTCTGCCACTGCAACTATCATTAAGCTAATTTTTTTTGCAAGGACATACTTCTTTGTAATATCTACAGACTACAATATGGACAACTCGATCACTGTTTGTAACTTTGGGATGGACCCACAATGGTCCGGACCACACTGGACAGTGGATGAGAGCTTGGTCCGACACGGACGCTGGTACTGGTTTAATTCCGTGTTCTCATGGTCCGTTGTATTAAGAGAAGAATTTGTTACTGCTTTGCATGTGATTGTATTGATTTCGTTAATCGAACCAGGCTTTTTTAAGAAGCGTGGTCATCGAATGGGTTGCCTCCATGAATTAAAATTATTCACATTTTACTCTCTCTCTCTCTCTCTCTCTCTCTCTCTCTCTCTCTCCTAAATGATTTGCAATTGGATATGGTTTGTTTATTTTTCTTGCAAGTGTTGGTTCTATAATTGACAAAGCTATTTTCTCCTCGGAATCTAACCCGATAAAGGGAAATAATTACTACGGAGTATGTTCTTTCGCTTCATTCTGTTTTACCTTATGTTTCGTTACTCTATCCCACTAGTAGTAGTGGGCATCATGAGTAGTGGGCAGAATTGTTGAGTCTTCGTGAACCTTCCCCCTAGTAGTAGTGGGCATCATGAGTAGTGGGCAGAATTGTTGGTTCTTCGTGCGGGACTCCCTTTGCCGATCGAATTGCGACGATTCGAGCCGCTCAATGTGTTCAGAACTAATGGAGGGAGACTCCTTGTGGAAGCTACAATCAAAGATAGTTTACTCATAACAAGGATAATGTGAGAAAAAGAAAATTCCCAACGAGTTCAACACCGAAATTGCAAGGACGGCATTTCTCGCATAACTTAAATTTGTGCATTTCGATCTCTGTGCGGCATCGTTTATATTTCAATTCTGACTTATGACAATGTTTTCTTCACTAAATGTTCACTTAGATTTAATTTGCTCGCGTAGCATTTTAGGCCGTAACACCTTCAACTTCATGTGCCCTTTAAGAGAGGTTTGAGCAAAATCCTACTACAACTTCGTGTGCCCTTTACGAGAAGTTTGAGTTCTCACCAGATGAGCTAGTCCCAAGTGACTAATTTGCTGGCAAATAAGCATATATAGCTACGGATGCGAATTGTTTTCTCAAGAAAAATACTTACATTTTAGTTCAATGGCAGTCCAATCCATCAACAACTTTGGGATGATCAGGAAAAGATAAGCAACCATTTTACTCCTCCCTCCACAGCTTAACAAATTTCCACAGAGTTATTTAGTACTAGTTCACTAACTAGTACTTGCAAGAAGTAAACACAAGCACGCACTTTATTACAGCATAACGTGATGGAGATAAGATAGCACAACGTACACTCACCTAGTTGAACCCAATGACAGAGTTAACGACGCAACAATCAAAACCAAAAACAACCATACATACCCCATGGTTTTCACACAAGCAGACACCGGCAATGCTACATAACGATAGAGCACATATTGTGTTCCTAACCGTCCGATACACGCGGATATCACGTGTAAATCTACGTGGATCAAATGGTTCCAAACACATATTCATAATTCAGATAAACGCCTGCAAACTGTCCGACACACGAGGATATTATGCGTAAACCTATGTGCATCAAATGGTTCCAAACACATATTCGGATAAAAGCCCGCAAACCAACTAAATTTCCTTGCCAATGGCAGCATTGGCAGCATCAAGGTCCTCATCCATGAAAATATCCCAATGCCCATCCCACTTGATGAAAAAGTCAGTGTCCTCCCAGTACTTCACTCTGTGCACATCTCCCGCCGGCGTAAACAAGTAATCCCCCACGCCCAAATCGTACTCCTCCTTCTTACTCAAGTTCCACACCTTCTTCTTCCCCTTCATCACCACCAGATCGTGCCCGAACGTGTGGTGGTGCGCCGGCTCCACGCTCCCGCTCTCGAACCTCACCACGGCCGACGTCGGCGTCTCCCTCAATATCTTCATCGACCCGCCTGGCATTATCTCAATCGGAGTGAAATCCCCCTCGGGTTTATCCTTGTTACGGCTGTTCAGCCAACAAATGGCGCAGGAGGAGGAGGTGTCTTTGTTCTTCGGCTCGGGTCGACCTTCTCCTATTTTCGACATTTCGGAGACCGAATTTTCGAGGAAGGAGTCGATTTCGGTGGGCCAGGGCTTGGAATCGGAGGCGGGGCAAGGGGATTTAAAGGGGGTGTTGAGCCAAGTGTCGAGGATTTCGACGGCGGATTCAGGTGAGGTGGACATGCCGGAGACGGCGAGGACGTTGGAGTTGTTGATGGATCGGCTGTTCAGGGCGTCGCCGGGGGTGAGGCAGGTGGCGGCGTAGACGCCGGGGAACTTGTTGGCGAAGATGGAGACGCCGACGCCGGTACCGCAAGCGACGAGGCCCCTGGTCTCGGTGTCGGAGGAGGTGGTGGTGGAGACGCGGCGGCCGATTTCTTCGCCTACGGAGTAGTACTTGTCGGAGGTGCCGAGGTCTTCGACGTCGATGTTGAGGGAGCGGAGGTGGTTTACGAGGGAATCTTTGAGGGAGCCGCCGAAGGAGTCTGCTCCGGCTACGATCTTGAGGCGGCGGGTGGTGTTTTGCGCCATTGGAGAGGTGATTTTGGTCAATCGGTGGGGTCTCAGAGAGGGGGCTTGCAGCCTGTCACAGCATCTCCAGCTCTTGAGACATTTCATCTTCCCTTTTTATGGATGATCTATCAAAATCACCCCAAAGGTTTCTTAAGATTGTGTAATGCTCCTCGCTCTTGTGGAAATTACAAAGTATCCCCTCTAGCATAAGAGCATGTGCACCAATATAAGGTAAAATACCTACTCAAAAAGTAGAATTTCTATTTTACATATCACTTTTTTCCATCCACACCACAACAACCTCTCTACACTTTCCTCTCTATTTAGTATTAAATATTAAAACATCCAAATTGCCGTGGAAAGAAGGAGAGAAAGGAGGGAGGAGAGAGAAAAAGAAACAATAAAAAAAGATTTGCATGTGAATAGTGCCTCTCCAAAAGTGGAGAGGTTTTTTCACAAATGTATTTTACCTTCTAGTTTACCTATTCTAGTGCATGTCTATTTTTAGTCTTTTCCTCTCCAAATTGGAGAAAAAGCATTTTTACCTCATCTCATGTACATGCTCTAACAAATTACTCCCTCGTGAGGCAGCTATCAGAAAATCTGACAGAACTTGACTGACATCATTGAATACAATGGAGTATGTTTTTATAGCCTGTAAAAGGCTATTTTCACACCTCGCACAACTCTTTACAAGTTACAAAAGGACAATGTAATCCATTGAAATTATAATTTGATGATATCAGACAAGTTCTGTTGAATTCTCTAGCACTTATATCATGATAATGAAGTAATTTGTTATGCGTCAAGAGGGTATTTTGTAATTTATTAAATGTGTAGAAACAATCTATAATTCATAAAAACTTTGGGGTGATTTTGGTAACTTATCCTTTTTAATTATAATCCAAAAACAAATTATGAACGGCCCAACTAACTAACGCCATTATGGACCAGTTAATTTTTCGAAACTCTGAATCTTTTTACTTTTTCAGACCATCAAAGGACATGAATTTCCTCATTTCGCTTTCTCTCGAAATTTTTTTTTCAAAAAGAATGTAATTTCAAACTTAAATATAACGAAAATAAAAAATTTTTAAATTTTTTTTTTTCACCGTTTAAAAGATTTTAATAAAATCTATCAAATAAGATCTATATTGGTAAAAAAATTATTTGCGTAAATACATAATTTTTTACCTTGAAATTATCTTCTTTTTTGGAGAAGGACTGGTCACGTGCTTACCAATATATTTTTAATTGACAACTTTGCCCTCAAATAATGGGTTACCTTTTCCGCTTACAATTTTTACCACCTTCTTCTTTTTCTTTTTCTTTCTTCTTAGCATGTCTTTACCTTTTCTTTTGATAGACATGTCTTTACCCCTTTTTTTTTTTTTTGGAGCTTTAAAAATCATGCGTTAGTTCTCAATACATTTTTGTATCTATTTCTCTCCACTCAAACCTCATTCAAAACCCAAAACGAACAAGTCGGTTTCCTTTAAAAAAAAATCAACTTGGCATTTTGTTTTGTCTTTATTTAAATTTTTTTGTATCTATTAGTTTTGCAATTTTTTATTTTTGTGTAAAAGTTTGTGAATTATTAGTTTGTCTTGGCAAGCTAATTATCGAGAGTTGTATTCTAGTTGTGTCATTTCATGTTAACGGGTCAACAAGAAAAGTTAAACAGTTATACGAGTTATTATTAAGTTATGCAAGCCTAACCTGTATTTGTCCCTTTTATTCATCGAGTTGGCGGGTTGTGTTGTACATGTATTCGTGCCAAATGTGATCAACTCAAAGTCTCAACTCTGTGTAAAAAAGATGTTCTTTTTACTTATTTTTGTCTCTATTCAAAACATTATGAGTTTCAATTATAATTTTTCTTTTCAATTCCTCTTGT
>BPLS01000572.1:559449-586321 GCA_019656275.1 Rhododendron kiyosumense
CTGTCGGTAACGGCGGTAATGGCCTGTTACCACCTTTACGTAACAACCGATACTGTCATAGCGCTGACACGCCTTCGAATATCGATCTTGCTGATATATCGGCCCTTTTCTGGCACCCACAGATACTGTTATGTAACGGCTGATAGGGTTGTGTTTCACTCATATTTCGAACTGTGGTCTATGGGTTCACATTCAGTGAAAAGTGAGGACAATGAAAAAATTGGAAAAAAGAAGAAGCTTTCCTTTAATTGTCCTTTTCAATGTAATCCCATAATTAAGACAATACTTATGAACCCATGACCTCCTGTCCACCAACCAACATGGGAATTATTCCCCCAACGACTTGACCACTTACTTCAGGCAGTCATTGCTACATATTTACTTGGATTCTTCTACTTTCATCAAATACATGTGCCAGCAGGTTATGACAAGTTGAAAAGGGTGAGAATATGAGATGTGTCCAACCCCTATTTAACTTTGGAACTTGTGTCCTCTATGTTTGTATCATGGTACTTAGTAATCTATTATTCTATTATACTTGACATGCTTGAACATTTATACCTGTACCCTTTCCCGTACAGAACATAGCTATAATACAAGCAAGGCACTACTATGATGCGTGCATGTCCAACTTTTTCAGCATGCGGTTTGATGCATGCATGTAAATTCGATCCAAGGTGAATGTAGTACAACATTTACCATGATGGAACTTGAAAGTCCTAATGACCCGTGTATTTTCAGCATATGAAGTTGTGCACAAGTGGTAGTTTCGTTGCTATCGCATTAGTTATGCAGATGTTTTTTTTTTTTTTGCAATTTGGTGTATAATTGTTTCAGCATTCACAATGAATGGCGAAATGGTGGATATGTTGCCTGGAATGCATTTCTTTTCGGTACGAGAAAGGGGAATGGGAATGTTTTACGCCACATGCCTAAATTGTGTTACGCTAGGGGTAGGCTTACTCTTCCACTCGCTAAACATCTAGTGAAAATGAGTATCATTTCTTAAACTCTTCATTAAAATCATATCTATTGGAGCATAGTGATTGTTTTATATATATATTTTCTCTGACCAAAATTCCATTCTCTCCAGTTACCTTAATAAGTTGATTTTTTGGAACAGAAGCATACCATTATTCAGAACTTGCATACCAAACCGTAATTCAGTAGGGTGTTAGCGTTCCATGGCAACAAAAGAGTCCCTTTTCTTTTAAGAGGAAATGTGGGAACCATGTGAATAAATCTGTTTGAAAAATGAATAGAAAGGTGTAATGTTGTAGGCTAGGCTGGCTAGCATTACTAGGCAGTTGTCTTGCTAGAGCATCATCAACACCACTATTGTCATGCTCATTAATATGTGAAAGGAGATTAGATGCCTGTTAAGACCTTGATATAAATATTGATGCATTTTGAGAGCATGTGACTTTTAAGTGAGGTAAACAATTTGTAACTTACTAATTGGAATTTGCAATAACTGGGATACTCCTTTTAAATGATCAGGGCATGTACTGTTTTTTCAATTGCATCTAGTTTTTGTATGACTGCAGTTATGGGGAACCCCTGCCTATGATTTTTGGTACGTGATCAAAATGGTACCATTACTTGCTGGAACTCAGAATTGGCAATCTAGATTGTCTTTAGGCTAGGTTTCATTTACTACCGATCCTACTCGGGAATCTGCTTTTGGACCAATCTTTTAACAACTTATGATTCTGCAATTTAGCATTGTAGGATTGCACAATCAATGATCCCGATTGTGATTTTGATGACATTATGTATGCAGCTGTTGTGTTGGTGCATTGATTAGCTTTCTAGTCATATGTTTTACAGCACACAGAAGAAGGGAATCCTTGAACCGTTAGTGATGTTGTCCGTTTCATGACGGCTATGCGTGCTAGATTTCGGTTATTTATCCTTGAAGTTGCTATATTTGACTTGTTTCTGATGCAGATTCTATGAGCTGCATCTTTAAATGGGTTAACCCGAAACATCTAAATCTTTTTGTACCCTCCTAACTATATCTTCCTCTTTAAGGCAATCTAACAAATATGAAAGGTTCTAACATGAAAGTGATTTTGTGATAAAGTTTTAGGCCATGTTTGTTTGCTAGTTTTGGGTGTGGGTAGAGAGAGAAATAAAGTAATGATTGGAGAGATGGGTAATGAGTACAGGGAGATAGAGAGAAAAATGAAAGTAATAATTTGAGAAATATGGTAATGATTAGAAAACAAAACTAAAACAAAGTTAAGTTACAAAACGAACAAAGCCTTAGTATCTCTAAACCACAAGATGAACACAGGTGGAAAATTATTGTTGGGGTTTGTATGATTTAGTTCCGGCAAAACTGGAGAAAAAGGACAAGGAAAATCCTCCTCTCATTGAGGCTTACTATGTTAGATCGAATTACTATTTAAGCTTTCCTTAGTTTTGGATTGTAGATATTAGGAGGTTAGGTGTGTACTACGTTCAGAAGGTAATTTGAGACCTCATATCATGTTGTGATGTTGAAGCTACTTAGGTGGAAACTTTGGATCCAATGTGTAATTGAGCTATCCCAGTTCTTCTGTTTCAGATTATGTTCATTGCATTCCAAAGAATGTTTAATGGTACCATGGTTTTGAATGGGTTTTTTCATACCTTGTTAGTTATATTAACCACTTAATTGTACGCTTTAGTGAGTAGTTAGTTCTTGTTCACTTTGATGTTGAATTTCACTAGTGGTTCCATTTCTGTGCATACATGCATCGCACGCGCTCAAAACAACAGTTAACAGTAGTATACCATGTGCTTAAATTTGCATACACACACACACACACACTCATAGATGGATAGAATGTAAGTACGTGTATGTGTGTATATATATTGTCTTTCTTGGTTCTTTCTCTTACTTTACTTTTCGTTCCTATCTTTTGGGCAGTTCCAATGGACTTCTTGCTAGATGTGATATTTTCTTGAATTGGTGGATGATGATTTGTTTATTTAATTGAGTGGCGATTGTGTCCTCTAGTGTTCAGCATCTACTGTCAGCCTTCTTCGAAGGCTTCAAACTCTTGATGGGCCTTGTTTTTCATTTTTCTCTCACATGGTTGTTTTCTTTTGTTTTGTATATGATATCCGGAGTAATTTATAAAACAGTGTCACTTACTTTTGTTGAAGAATAGTTTAATGGAATGTACTATTTTGCAGGTTTTACCAATTGTCACCAATGGTGCTATTTTTCTGAGGCACCAGCAATACTAAGTCTTCTAGAATTGTTATCTTTGAACTGTTGGCATCAAATCTGTGGAAAGGTATTGATCTTGGGGTTAGAAATGGAAACAATGTACGCAAAGGTGTTGGATAGTGGCCGTCGAGTGGTGGTTGACTTGAAGAGAAAGCGGTCAACCAGATGTGAAACAATTTTGACTGGTGCAGCCAGCGCTGTGTTATCTCATCGGGCTGCCTTGAACTCTTCCATTTGTAAGCTTAGCAAGCGGAGGAAATTCGATGGATCCAACAGTAAGTGCGGTCCTCGTGTTGTTCAATCAAAAAAATCTTTGCTCAAGTACTATTCAAATTTCAGAACTAGTGGGGTCCCTAAACGTTTGATGTTTTATAAAAATGGTGAATGGACTGATTTTCCTCAAGACTTTGTTGCTTTGATTAAGAGAGATCTCCAAGTGAAGAAGGCAGCCATTGAGGTGGACATCGATGGTCATCCCTTTCTCATGGATTTGTTGCATATGATGAAGTTGGACTTGAGGACAGGTTTACAACAACCTATTGCTTGGATAGATGAAGCAGGTAAATGCTTCTTCCCAGAAATCTTTTCTGATGATGACGAACTCCATGATTGCTGTCACCGTGACTTTGAGAAAGATAAGGAACATCTTTTATCAGAGCCTCGTGGGTACCAAGATATTAGGCTTCAACTCGAAATTGAGTTGAATGGATCGGATTGCTGCAAGTTAAAGGAATATAGCGGAGAGTCGAATGTGCTTGTTAAGAAAATTCAAGTTGATGGGAAACCTGCTAGCAACCATTGTGATGTTGAAGTGGATGATAATTGTGTCGAAGCATTTGATACAAAACATAATGCACTTATTTTGGGAAACCAACATAAAGCTGGTTTTGATGCTATGCATGGAGAAATGGACTCTGATGCTGTGAGGAAAATATTTTTGGTTGGTATTGGTTCATTTGCTGGTGCAGATATTGTCGACCTATATCATTGCTCAAGTACTTTTTTGCAAGCTCGATTGGAGTTGTTCCAGAAGCAGGTTGAGATCACTGACAAGTATCGCGGAGATGCAAATGTTCGATATGCTTGGCTCCCTTCTACAAAAGCAGCGGTGGCTAGCATCATTATGTATGGGCTAGGACATTGTGGACCATCTGCCATTCAAACCACCCATGGTTTTGGTGTTCATCTTTCACCTGAAAACTGCTCTATAACCAGGTCTGATTGTACTAGTTTAATCAATAATTTATTTACTTTATGACTTGAGATTAATATTTGGAAACTATTGACATATATGCGGAGATAGTGGAGTGACTCCCTTCGACGAGGAGGTTATTTTGGATGGTAGAACCACAACCCAACCTACAATACCAGCTAAAGTCTCTTTAATTTTGACAGGATTTATTAACCTATCTGGGCCTGACAAGCCCAGCTACAATTGTTTAGTTGGTGCATCTTTGTTATGGTAGTTGGTCAATACCTGGTAGTTGCAGTAGATTTGTTTACAAGATTCAGTTAGCACTTCGTGAACAGCTGTCCTCCTTTGATCTGCCCTCGGTTTGTTGTTGGTTTGATCGTAGAAGTGGGTCATGTGGCAATGTCTTGGATCTACCTGTGTTGATTTTGTAACTTCTGTCTCAGTGTATGAGACATGGCTGAGGCTTTACCCATTGGTTTGTGGTGAAATTGTGAGTTTTCTTGGTTAAAGTGTTCGTTTGGTGTTCTAATAGAGCTGGAAATGACCAACCTATTGGTTTTGTTTAAGCTTGTGAGATCCTTATTGTGATGCCAGTGGTTGCTACTAACTAGTGACTCTATGTTCAATTTGTAGAACTTCTGGCCACTTATGTTTGGAAGTTAAAGCATATAGGCATTTCTTTGTTTTTTTTATTTGGTAGTTATTTTTCTCTTCTTTCTGTGATTGTTGGTTACAATTCAACCCTCTGAATGATCCATATCATGTACCTTGAAATAGGGTCAGGTATGGATTTAACTTTTTCCCTATTTGCTTTGTTCTTTCATTTTTTTGACAGTGCACGTTACTGCGATGTGGATGAAAATGGCGTGCGATACATGCTGTTCTGTCGCGTAGTAATGGGAAACATGGAGCTTGTGCCAGCAGGATCTAAACAGTCCCATCCCAGCAACGAGAACTTTGACAGTGGAGTTGATGATCTTCAAAATCCAAGGAATTACATTATATGGGATATGTATAAGAATACCCATATTTACCCAGAATATGTTGTTAATTTCAAGGTCTCTTCGGATGGTGAAGGTGATTTTACTCTTCAAGTTTTTCTCGTCTGATGGCAAATGTATACTTTCCTTAACAACAATTGTATTAGGATGTCATACGTTTTACCGACGTGCAATCATAAAATTGATTCGTATTGCGATCAACAAATTTGGATAGTCTTGGACAAGTCAGATGATCTCTGCTCTTCAATGTCACTATCATGATAACAACCTGAGAGTGCAGAACGTACTTGGATTGAAAACCGTGCTTGATTTGTCTGTGCTTACTGTAATACGTGGGGTAGTGGACTTTCTTGCCACCCATGTCCTTGTAGAAGATGTATCCTTTTTTTCTGGCTTTTTATGCATTGACTTTGATTTTCTCCAAACTTTTTAGCACCTACAATAGTAGTTCTATCTTTCTACAGGGTTTTTGGTTGGAAATCCAAGCAGGCTCGAGAGCTCAAGGGTCCATTTAGACTTGAATTCATCTCCAATTTATCAGAGGAAGCTTGATGTTTCAAGGGGCCAATTAGACTTGACTTCAACTTCAGCTCAATTAGTAAGTACAGTACTGAAAATTGTTCGTTGCTCTTGCCTCTACTTTTGATTTTGCCTGTTGTTTTCTGGTAAGTTGTCTAGAATTTTAGCCTGGAATGTGGGGGAAAATTTTATGGAGTTCTACTAATGGACCTTGATTTCTCAGCTATTGTGTGATCACCTGGACAACTTCTTTAATTGGATGATTAGTGTGATAGTTCTGCAGTATTCAATATCCGGGATATACAGTGGATAGCAGTACCCAACTAGGACTGGTCATTGTGATCTACTATTGTGTTGGTTTGCTAGAACATTGTTTGTGATCAGTTCATGAAGTTGATAAGATGTTCCATTGACATTCTAGTGGACATTAAGCACTTGGTTATAGTTTTGGTCCCCAACTTGGAAGAGCTACATTCCTCCTGCCTAATTTTTCTAATAGTGAGAAGCAGTTCATTTCAACCTTAGTTGCACGAAGCGGAAGCGGGTGCGGGAGTGGGGGAGCGAGGGAATACAAAAGTTCCCAAGGTTGGGAGCGTGAGAGTAGCATTTACATATATTATAAAAATAATTTAGCATAAAGTATTCACTTTGAAAGTACAATAATTATAAAAAGTAAAAATATGGGCCAAGTCAGCCATAAATGTAAGAAATGGGCTAGTGTTACAATATATGATTTTCTTTTCAAGATATCATCTTGGGCTAGATATCAAGTGTTCATTGAAGATCAATGAATAAAGCCAAGTGACAAATCCCTGTTTTCCTATACAAAGATCATACAAAAGCTCCCATCTTTGTAAGGAGTGATCTCCTATCTCAATGGGAGCGGGTTCCCGTCAAGCTCCTTAGTTGGGAGTGCAAAAGCGGGCTCCCAAGGAGGGAGCGGCTCCATTTTAGGAGTTTCCTGCAACTAATTTCAACTCTGCAATCCATTTGAAAAGGAACAGCTTTGTGGTCTCTTCAACAGAGATGAGTTTGCTTATAATTGTTGAGGATCTCCTGCTTCCATCCCGCTACTTCGTTCCATCCACACTCACTTATTCTTGGTAAAGAACCTCAAAGAATTCATCCACTGGCACAAACCCACTATCTTAAATTGCTCAAATACATTGAAGCTTCCACACTGCAACTGAACTAAATCAAACAAGCCCAAAGTCCCAATTCTTTGTCTCCATCGAGTTCTGTTTAGAGCATTGTGATTTGATATCCAAGAAACTGATGTCTTGGCGGTTGTTCCACGCTGCTACTGACAGAAAGTAAAATCTTGGGAAAATGACGGCCAACGACGTGTTTTGATGATTAATACCTGCCAAGGACATTTTGTTCATTAACAAATGCTCTTAGCATGTCCTTAAAAGGTATTAATTATCAAAACACGTTCTGGGCAGTCATTTTCCCTAAAATCTTTGTCTTTGATAAAGTAAAAGCATTTCATTCTTAGTGATTTTTGTAGAAAGTCTGTGCACTCCTCAGGCAGTAGAATACCAGTGCTTTATGTCACCTATTGAGACCTTGTGACTCTTTTACTTGAACATTGTGCTTTGTAGCCCCGCTGGACACCTGAGTTATCAAAAAAGGTGCTTTGTAGGATTTTGTGTGCGTGCAAGAATTACTAATGATTTAAGCTTCTTATTGCTAACTTTGGTTTTATTTTGTCTATGACTCTTTACGACAATTTAGTGCATCAAAAAGCTGCAGAGTTCTTTACTTATTTTTTGCCTAACCAAAAATACGCTTTATAGTTTCTGTTATGTTGATCAGTAGTTAAGAAAAGACCCTTTGCTGTTTGTTGATTTTCATCTGCGATTTCTCCATGAAGTGGATTAATTGCGCCTGGGACTACCCAGTTGAGATCTGGTCTTGTTCTCTTAAGCAGTGCAGTCTGAATCTGTCCTGCTAAGCCGGCCCTGACTTTCAGTTGTTTGTTAATGATTATTTGAGTATGGTGGTTTTACGTTTAATGTCATATCTACTGAAAGTCACTTCTTGTCCTATAAAAGCAATATGTTTATCCTAGGGAGTTGATTGTGTTCAGGTTTCAGCTACTAACCTGGGTTCTAGAAATACAAGGACTCCCAAGTCCCCTTGGCTGCCTTTCCGAATGTTGTTTTCAGCCATCTCAAATAAAGTTCCTCCTAATCATATGGAACTAGTTGAAGCTAAGTATAAGTTGTTCGTGGTATGTCCTTTGACATTGTGTTTTAAGTTCTTCAATCTTGTGATTCGATCTTTCCTCATGCTTTTTTGGTCTCTGTTGCTTTTGTTTTTTCCTACTGCCATAATCCAGAGCAAGAAGATAAGTCGGAACGATTTTGTTAAACAATTGAGAATGATAGTTGGAGATACTTTGCTGAGGTCTACATTAACAAGTCTTCAGTCTGAGGTAGGGTCATCGTTGCTTGTTAATAACCTTTTTGTATGTGTTTTTCTCCTCATGGAGATGGACTGCACAATGATGAAATGCAGCTGCTGCTTTCATCCCAACTATGTAAATATCCTTTGATGTAGTGTAGTAAAATAATCATATTGGTTCTGTATTTAATATCGGATTTGGTTTCAATCTATGTTGGTCTGACAGCCTTGGTCCTTTGGCCAAGTGATGAACTTTTTCTTGAACAGTTAAGTTATCCAAAACCAATTGTCCATTTAGAATAGTTGCCTTTTTTTTGTTCGGTGCATAGTTTTGGTTTAAAAAGCAGTTCTCCTTTAATAACATTCAAGATGGCCTTCATGAACTTCTGAGTTTCAAACCATTCATTCTTTTCTCTCTTTTGACTGGGTTTTGAATTGAAGTTTGAACATTCTATGAAATGAGAGGTCTACTTGAAGTGGAAATAATATAGATACAATGAAGTAAAAGAACCAGAAGAAAACCAAAAAAGAGAAAACGAAGAGAAGGAAACTGAAAGAACTTTCTTTGTTCAGTATCTGGTTGTTTTTAGGGAAGATAATGACATGCAAAAATTTTTGTGGTCCTGTAACACACTTGAAGGAAGTGAGCGTCCAAAAGCTTTTTCAGGGGCAAGACTTTGACCTTGTTTATTTCCCACTTTGCTTAGAAGGCATCAACAGAGCCTTATTCGTAAATATCTCAGCATAAGCTTTATGACGCCAAAGACCTCTCTTGCTGTCACCTTTGATGAAACACATGGAGAATTTCAAGTTATTTTCAAAAGGAAACATAGAAATCCAACTATGTTGGAGTTGTTAGCACTTATATGATTATGCATGAAGATAGTGCACATCATGGATGTTGCACATCAAACAATCCCTTTTTGAGGAGTCAGAGATTGTGTTACTTTGTGGATTGAGGGGTTGGTTTTAATCATGTCATGTAGAAGCCAAGGGATGTGCCTCAAAGAAAACCTTAAAGTATTGATGGGCACTGTCCAGATGAGTTCGAGATGGGGTCGAGTTTTAAATGAGAACGATGGAATTATGGTATAGTTGTTTGATTGAGTTTTACTGGCGAAATCATTAGTATTCTTGTGGTTTTTCTCATGTTCCTGCTTCTCTTATTTTGTTGGACACAAAGTGTGCATTCTAATGTAGCTGTTCATGCTAGTATCTTTTTGCATACAGACACAATTGTGTGTATATTTTTGCATTGAAAATTTATTTTCCATTGACCTCCTATCTTTTACTTTGCAACTGCTAATGCAAAATATTATGTAATAATGAATGCCCCACTATCATGTAGTTGTTCCAGCAAATTTGGTCATGTAGATGGTTGGATTTGGTTATAAAATTGATTCCGTTGCCTGATGAGACTTCTTTCCCTCTATTTCACCAAGAATCTGTAGATGGATTACAGCCAGCAATGGCTTACTGACCAACCTTGTATAGTGCTCTTAATATGCTTTTTTTTCCTTGACAAGTACTACCCTTAAATTTTAGTGGCTTGGTGACCTTTAGAACAACTCTGTATGTCAAAATGTTTCAATGAGAAACTCGTTCTCCATTCGTCAATCTATGGATTGTGATCGGCTGACCTTGTCAGTAATAACTTAATGTGGTGGTGTTCCTTTTTCTTTTCAAGTAGTGCATTTATGTTTTCCTTCTTGACTGTTGTCACAGAAATTCTGTTTCATAGATGGTGTTGCCAGCAATTAATACTAGTTAACTCTGTTTATTCAAGTCATATTGACTGCTTAACACATGCGGTCATATCCTTCTTGTTTATATGCAACTGATTAGTTTTCGTGCATGATTCTTATTAGGCAAATAACAAATTTCCATTTGGAGATGGCACCAAGCAGGGTGCTGGAAGGGTTGAGTTTGGGGTTAATCAGGTAATGGGGATATAGTATAAAAGAATCAGTGTTTGTGTTGATGCGCTCACATTCCAACCCAATCATCAATGGAGGAGTTTGAATTAAATATATGATTTGAAAAATCAATTTGACCTGAAGCTGAGGCAAATATGAAATTTTGGATTTGATAAGATGGATTGGCTTGTGAATATGGGAACAAAAAAAGTTACTTGGCTTGCTTGGACCAAATAAAGTTATTAGTAATTCAATTTCTATTCCTACAGAGTTTGCTTATGTCAAAATGCAAGTGGATCCCTATTTGAACTTTGATCTGAGTAAATAAAATTAAGTTGTTGGATCTATAGAGGGCTTAAACATTCTGACACAGCACTAGATTGTTCATAAGGTTGCACAATTTGTATTTGTTCCTGCATGTGTCAGCTTTTACATTCTCAATATGTAATTCATGGTTACTTTGCATCCATGATCTAAATAGGTAAATAACAAGCTTCTATTTGGATATGGCGTCAAGCAGGGTGATGAAAAGGTTAATTTGGAGGTTGACCAGGTAAAGGCTGATTATACGATGTCATATGTAGTAACACCAATGTGGTGTGTGGGGTGGGGTGGGGGTTTTACTCCATAAAACTGGTGCTGATGGCTTGAAGTCAAACATTTTAAACCAAACCACAATCGAGCCTTAAGTCCCAGTTAATTGGATTGGCTACATAAATCAGTTTTCTCCATTGAGGACATCGTTTTGTGTGATATTAAAAAATCCTATGTACTTTTGGAACAATTTTGTAAGGCTCCGAGAGTTGTCTTTGTTCATGCATGTGTTTGTTTGTAGGCATTAGGTGGTATCGTTTTGTGTGATATTAAAAAATCCTTTATACTTTTGGAACATTTTAAACAAGCCCTAAATTTCGTAAGGCTCCGAGAGTTGTCTTGTTCATGCATGTGTTTGCTCCAGCCGGCTGTAGTTAGTGTTCTAAATGGCGGCCGCCTAGGCGCTTGGAGGTGCCCTACCGCCACGCCAATAGCCCTTGGCATTTGATTTGGCGCCCAAGGAGGTTTGGTAGTGTTTGGCGGCCGCCTTGGCGGGCTTGGCAGCCTTGGCGGTCTTGGCGGCCTTGGTGGCGACGTCGGCATCTTTGGAGGCCTAAAAAAGTATATATAAAAATAAAAAATAATACGGTGAGCGAAGCCCTACTACTTATTGTCTTATTCAACTTATTTGCTAGTTTCTACTACTTAATTTCATTTGGGTTTGTACTTTGAAGCTTGAACTTGCATTATGGATACATGGAATATAGTTTGATTGGATAATAGTTTGTTAAAAAAAAAAAAAAAATCCGCCGAATTGCTTGGCGCTTGGACGTAGGTCTCTGCCCGACTACCACCAAGCGCCATTTAGAACATTGGCTACAGTTTATTGGCCAGCCTTGTGTGGGGATCTTGGTTTGAAAATTACAAGTTTTAAATCTTAATGGCTTCATGGCCAGCTGATTAACCCTCCAATTCATTCTCCCTCCTTAATTTTGGTGACCTTGAAGAATTTTATATGGAATATGTTTGAATGGGAAACTTGCTCTCAATTCCTTGTTGGATTGTGTTCAACTGACCTAGTCAGAACTCAGTTAATGCAGTAATGTTGTTTATTCTTTTTAAGTAAGTAGTGCACTCTTCTACTGTTATTACAGGCGTTATGCTTCATAAATAGTATTGTCAAAGAAAAGTTCTATTCGCGCACTGTTTATTCAAGCCATGTTGACTGCTTATATTGTAGGCCATATCCTTCGAGTTTAAATGCAACTGATACTTACTTTTTGTGCACGATTCTTATTAGCTGAAGAACACATTTCCATTTGGAAAAGGCACAAAGCGGGGTGCTGGAAGGGTCGAGTATGGGGTTAATCAGGTAAATGTGGATATAGTAAGAAATAATAGAGTTTTCATGTTGATGGCCACAGTCCAATCCAATTATCAATGTGGGAGTTTGAATGTAATAAATCACTGGAAACTATCAATTTGACCTGAATCTGGGGCAAATATTGATACGATAGATTGGCTTGTGAACAAATGAAATTATTTGTCTGGCATGCTTTGTAGGCAGGACCATATTAGATTATTAGTAATTTTATTACCGTTCATACAGCATTTCAGTATGTCATAGTCTAAGTGGAAACCTGTTTGAACTTAAATAAATCAAATAGAAAAATGTTGGATTTGGTTATTTTTCTATCTTGGGCCTCTACACAGTCATCATGTTTTCTCATTCATTTCAATCGATTTCTTCTCTCTCTCTCTCTCTCTCTCTCTCTCTCTCTATATATATATATATATATATAAATGTATATACAAACACACACACACACATATACATATATTTATAGATATCTAAATATACGTGCATGTATGAGCTGGGTATAGAGGGCTTTAACATTCTGAACCAGCAGTATATTGTTTGTAAGGTTGGGTTATTGGTATTTGTTCATGCATGTGACGGCTTTTATGCACATTAGGTGGCATCCTTTCTGTTTAATGCATTTGATAGTTACTTTGCATGCATGATTCGTATTAGGAAAATAACAAAGTTCTATTTGGATATGGTGTCAAGCAGGGAGTTGGAAAGGTTAAGTTGGAGGTTGACCAGGTAAAGGCTGAAATCATATTTAGTATTTACTAAGACCATCGATCATGTTGATGTTTATATTCCAATCCAATTGTTATTTGAGTAATCAGAATTTGACAAGATATTGGAAACTCTAAACTTGACTTGAATCTAAGGCGAATAGGAATAAATTTTATATAAAATAGGGAACATGTCGATTAAATCAAGTTTATACAAGTCAAGTCAAGTTTATTCCTTGTTTATAAGGGGATATATAAAATTTACTTGTGATCAAAACTTGTAAGACAAACTGACATTCATCTAGTATTTCAGTAGGATTTAATTGACATGTTCCCTATTTGTACTTTGATCTGATTACAATCAAATCTGAATTGCGTAGATTTGGGTGGGTTTTTATTTATTTATTAATATCTTGGTTGGACTAATAGACTGTCTTTATGTGTTTTCATCTTTTAAATCTGTTTCCTCTCCCTCTCTCTCTGCATGCCGGAGGTGTATAACATGGCTGGTGCAGATGGCTCGATATTCTTAACATTTTAAACCAGCAATAGATTGGTTGTAAAGTTGCACGATTTTTCTTTTTTCATGAATGTGGAAAAATACCACCTGTAGTAGCATCTGCGATGATTATTTTTCTCATCTTTAGCTAATTTTTTCCATTTAGAAACGGTATGATTGGTTGAGTATATTTGATTTGGGAACCACCTATGTGATCAAAGTTGTGTCAGGGATTGAGAAATCTTTCGGTCCATTAATTGCAGCTCAATCTGGCCCTTTTTGCAGGAAACAACATAATCTATGCGAATTGAGGTGCTCCTGTTCTGAAGCTATGAAATTCAGGTAGCTTCTAAGTGATCACATCTCAATTTCCCGTTGGCCTATTTGAGGACAAGGTGGTTTGGTGATTTTGGTGGTGGGAATGCGTCGAAATGAAGATGTGAATATTTAGTTGGACCTGGTTGAGTCGCTTTAGATATGAAATATATCATCAGAACTGTTCAAGTTTTCCTTGTCTTTTGAATAAAGTTAGGTCCTTGTTTTTTAACTGATACATGGTAATTCCTGGTAGTCATTTTGGATTTGCAACTGATAAAGCCGTATTGGGTTGAAACTTTGGTCATTTTGGATATTTATCGGATTATTCCTTGGTTTTGTTTCGTAATTTACATCATTGACATAAGCAGTTTCTTCATAAATTCTTTGGCCTCTCTGCACACCGAGGTTTGTGCTTTAGCCAAGGGAAATCTAGGTACTTACATAAAGGTTTTGCGGAGCTTTCCAATTTCGTGGGAGTATTTCTCAGTGCTGGATGCGCTCTGAGCTGCCAGTTGGGTAGGTCAGGAATCTTAGTTTGGTATAGCTTTCATGTTCTTTGTTTCTGTTTTTTGATGGTTTTGAAAGCAGAATCAATGCAAGTTCAAGAAGTTTATATTCTCTCTTTTATGCGGAAACTGTATTCAATAGTTCATTATGTCTTTCGGTATTTTCTTAAGTGGGGTTTGCTTTTTTGTAAATTTTCTTTGAACATGTTTCAGAAACAGTTTGTCAAAGAAGTCTGAGTTCCAACTTATGGAATATGTTTTTGATGTCCCCAATGTTTCTTTTCAAGATTGCATAGCTTTAAAATATTTTTGAGAATATTAAATCAAGTAAAATTGATTTAATTAACGTGTCTGAAAATCGGGGCATTACAAGGTGGCTCTTTCAATGATTATGATTTTTATTGACATGGTTGATAGACATTAGACAATGGGACTCAGAATGATTTATAGTGTTGGTTTTGGTAATTTGGAACTCGCTGGATGAGTGATTTGTAGAGCCAAGATTTGGATCCATAATTGTTGTAACTTTAACGCTGTTGGGCGAAGTTTGTAATTGATATGCACGATAGGCGACTTTGATTGTAATGTTCTATTTTTTTACAGACCTCAAGAGTTTTTAGTAAAAATCTTATTGTGATTGATATCAAGGTTGGGGGTGATTTTAAATCATTGGCCATGTCATGAATTTATACCCTTTGGTTTTGGGTCGTGACATGGGCTGGACTAAAATTTTCACCCCTTAATTGTATGCTATTTTTATTTCTCTCTTTCTCTGCCCACGCAAACAGGTTTCCTCCGTAGAGGAGGTTTTTTCGTGTATCTGGGTATCATTCTATTTTTTGTTTCTCACACCCTCAACTCTTTTACTATCTTTTACGATCTCCTCAACCATGTCATCCAATCTCAGCATTTCCTCTTTTTGGCGTTTCTAAAGAATTGGAAATCACTTGTGGATTTAGTGTGGAAGTTATATTGCATTTAATGTGTGTGTAAAAATGCCTAATACAAGTGGAATTGATTAAGGCTTTCGAGGTCAGTTTTATTCTGTCTTTTGGGGTTATTTCGAACTCAGGCCTTTTATTTTATTTGGTTATGCTTCATGATATATATATTTTTTTATCATCAAAGAAAATTTTATTAATTAATGAACCGAAGTTACAGAGATTATAAGGAATAGCAAAAAGAGGCATCATAACCAACGATCTATATCCCAACTATGTTGGTATCTAAGCCGAGGACAATTATGTCACCCGCTACCAAGGGAACGAGAGTTGGCGAGAAGCCAACCAAAAAATTACCTCCATAAGAGTCAACTTAAAACTGATTCCACCCCAAAACAAACGGGGAAAATATAAAACATAACTTGACAAATGACCATAAAACACTCACTGTGTAGAATGAAATACAAAGAACCGTTAATTGCAGATTCCTTAGCAAATACCCACCTCACGCAAACCTCGAATGCTTCATTGTACCAGCAATTCATGAACAGCATCATCGTTTCCACATTCAGGCACATCAATAGAGTAACCCCAAGATACGATAAAGGGGAGTAAAGAGTAGATAGCACTGAAACTTGAATCAATCAAACCACACACCAACTTGACATTTTTCTGAAAGTGTAACAATCATGGAAGAAGCATTGACAGCAAAATTGAAAATGAGCCTTCATGAATAGAACCCATATCATGATCTTCAAATGGCCGACTTGAAAGAACAGAGAGAAAATAGTATCAAAGAACAAGATTCCCAATCTTCTACTTTTGCACTCAACAGACCAACCCATATCATGGTCTTTAGAATGGCCGACTTGAAAGAACAGAGTTGAAACAGTATCAAAGAACCAAAGTCCCTTTCTTCTACTCCTTCACACAGAAGAAGAAGCTTAGATAGAGCAGCATCAAAGAACCGCGGACGAACTTCTTCATCCAGGCGTACTCCTCCACCGGTCAACTACTTGGGTGTCACATGGGTGAGGAACACGCCGGCTGCAGTCACGTTCTCCCTCCTTTGCTTTCGATGGAAGCATTGGCGACAACGAAGAACTGCTATGTAAAACTCGCCGTCCACATTTGGCCGCTTGTCAGCGATGATCGGCTCTAAGGCTGTGTTGATTGCGTTACCGTGGTCCCTGTGAATCCTCAGGTGCGCTTGGTGCTGGGATACTAAAAATGAGAGATAGAAATGGTATAATCACTTACTCTTCAGTATATATGCATCGGTAGAAAGTGTGGTTTCGTAGATTTGAGTTGTCCTCCTTAAGTTATTTTTGTTATGTTTTGCTGTAAGAGAACCTGAATATTTTAGAGTTTAAATAGCATATGCTGTGTGTGGTATTTTATGAATGCAAGTTTAAGATTTCAGCTGGCGGGCAGAGAAAGTATGTGAACATTCGTCTCCATGGCACTTAAGCCTAATGGCATCCCCCCTCTCTCTCTCTCTCCCTCTCTCTCTCTCTCTCAGCGTCAGTTGTCCTTTAACATGCTTGTGGCCCGGGACTTTTCGTCTAATCTTTTTTCCCTTGGATTTTACCACTGCAAGTTAGTGACTCTCTCTCTCTCTCTCTCTCTCTCTCTCTCTCTCTCTCTCTCTCAGCGTCAGTTGTCCTTTAACATGCTTGTGGCCTGGGATTTTTCGTCTAATATTTTTTCCCTCGGATTTTACCACTAGTGCAAGTTAGCGAGCAGGGTTGAAAATTCTAGTGGTATCATATGTTTTTCTTTATGTACTCCTTTTCTGGTCCCTACATTTTCTCATACTAACAAAAGTGCTGAAATGTCAGGGTCTTCCCCCCACCCCCCCGCCGCTCTTTTGTTTCACTGCAAACTTTGCCCCTATCAAACAAGACCGCTTTTGGTAAATTTAAGTGGTCGTTTTTTTTCCTCATAATGTTTTATTAACTAAAGACAATTCTTATGAGAGAGGGGCTGGACTGGGGAGCATGTTATGTGCCTAGGACACAGAGGATGTTCAGCCTATGGGTATTGTCTTGAGCTTACGACTCTAATCTGAATCACTCATTTTGTTCAATTCGTCGTGTATTAGTATAAACATGAACAAAATTTAAATTTCTCTAAAAGAAAATTGCTTCAACTTTATGAATGAACTTCAGGAAATTTGTATTTTGTTTATGTGGGTTTTGATATTCGACCTGTCTCATTTTTGGCTTGGACGACAAGCTTGACGAGCTGATCAAATTGAACAATCTGAATCTTACTCATAGGCCTGGGATGCGACCCATTTGAAGGGCTTCCCTAGAGCATCCCCACAAGGGCAGCAACGCATGAAGATATGCAAGGAGATAATTTTGTCCATGTTTGGAATAGTTGATCTTTATACTAGTGTCCTTTTTGTACAATACTACACCAAAGTGTTAAGGGTTTTTGGGTTTTTTCTTGTTAAAAGGAGGACTGCGTCTTTCAGTTCTTTCTACCATATTTTTGATCTTGCAAATAGTTGCATGATACTTCACCTTCTTTATCTGTTGTTCAAATTTGATTTTGTTTTTGCCTAGATAAAATAGATTATAACATCTTCAATCTCTAATGGTGGTGGGAGACCAGAAGTATCCAAGATGGTATCTAAGATTAAAGAGGTTGGATTCCTCAAGAGAGCACGCAAAACAAAAGCTTGAATTGGATAAATAGAAATCGAGAAGCGATTGTTTCCGACATTTTTAGAATTGGAAGGTAAAATAGATTGGATATTGCCCATACAAGAATGTTGGTAGCAAACCAAATTTTAGGGACCGAGTCTCATTTTCGTCCTCTAGGTATCAATTACAACTCTTTTGACCTTCAAGTTTGGTTTTTGTACCAAATTGGTTCAATTGATAACTTTTGTCAGCCAAATTAGATGAAAAAATTTAGATTGATAGCAGTTTGGATGTTGCAGTTCATATCAAGTTAGTCTAATTGATAATATCTGCCTTCAATTTGATTTTTTCAGTCTAGTTTGGTTGACAGACGTTATCAATTGGACTAACTTGGTACGAAAACCAAACTTGAAGGTCAAAAGAGTTGCAATTAATACTTGAAGGACTACAATGAGACTCGGGTGAAACTAGGAGGACCATTTCTATAAATTTTTCCAAATTTTACGAGAGATTTACTTGAGGTTTATGAACTTTGTCTTTTTATCAAAGTTTAGTGACTGAAGTCGTGGATGAATAAATGAGAAGCCAAAGAGGGAAATAAACACCTCCACCAGGACCACCACCATAGAAACAAACAAGAGAAACTGAAACATCTAAGAGAGCAAAAATCAAGAGAAAAGGCCGAGTTGTTCAGTGAATCAACTATTGTGTTCAAATGGGAGCTTCTGAGTTTAGAGACTTCTAATTGTCACGCTGACGTCATTAGCCGTCACGTAACAGAGTTTTGGATATCCGATACCGATGTCAATCATAAACCTGATATCATTCTCATAATTCCGATATCGTCACGCATCCCGATAAGTCATTTTGAAATCTGCCTCTAATTAATTTGCATTCCTTTTGATGAAGTTGTAATGTGGAGTATATCTGGAGAGAGGAGACAAGAGGACTGACGGAGAGCGAGTTGCCCGGGCAGCGCGCAGATGTGAAAGAAGAAAAAGGTTGCAGGACGGCAGGGCAGTAGGGGGTGTGGACTGGTGGGGTTGGTGTCAGTTGTGGTCACTGCTGCGCTGGTCACACTGGTCAGCGGATGAGGCGTAAATCACAATGCAATGAATTGCAAAATCATTTCCCCTCTCTCTCTCTCTCTCTCTCTCTCTCTCTCTCTCTCTCTCTCTCTCTCTCTAACGCTCTTTTCCATGCATTCATTGCATTGGCTGTTGTTGGCTACTATTTGGCTCCGAAACGTGCCTTTGTACTATACTTCTTCCATTTCTACGTACATTTACTAGTATTGTGCCCATTCGATGTATGAAACAATAGAAAAAAAAGGGATTCATGTTGATGTTTTTTTGTTCCTTGTGCATCGAACAGGCGTAACGCAAATAAAAAAAAGAAGTAATTAAATGCGTTGATAGTTCGGAGATTAAAACCAACCTTGGTATGCTCTATGTGAACAAATTTTCATAACAATTAATCAAACTTGTACCAAAAAATCCATGAACAGATTCTCGTTGAACTTGGTGCTCAAAAATTTGTGAACAATTTCTTGGAACAAACGGAGTATACTTAAAATTACGTGAACAACTTCTCATAGCAAATGGAGTTGAAGAATACTGGTACATGGAGCCGAAGAACTAAATCAAATATACTGGCTGAAGAACACAACCAAATATATGCCTATCTAGCCCTGTGGTCAAAACTTCGTAAATGCGTAGGAATGTAGTTTGAAAATGGAAACTGACCTTTGAACAAATGGTATTTGCTTCATGAACAAATTCTCGTAATAATTAGACCCATATTGATACTCGAAAATCCGCCAACAAATTCTCGTAAAGAATGAAACCAAACTTACTGCTTAAATTTCCATGAACAAATTCTTGCAACAAACCATGGAGTGAGATCATGGAAATTATCAATGGGGGACGAATATTAGAAATGTTTCCATCAGTGAGGATGAATGTTCGAAATGCGTGCAATGATAATTCCGAAGAATGTGGAATTTGCTATTAGAGTTTGGAGGTGGGAATATATATGCCTATCAAAAAAAAAGGTGGGAATATATTATATATATAAATAAGTGGTGTGGGCAAACTTAGAGACAACTCCCGTTCCAAAAAAAAAAAAACCCCTTGAAGCTAACTGTTTTTTTTTTGCTTTCAAATGGTCAACATGGAGGGCAGACGTGGGAATAGCATTCAGGTATACATGGGTAATGGGCGGAGCTTGTCCCACCCTAGAAATGTGGGTGGGACACGTGTTGGTCTGAAAAATAGATCCGTGGGTTTAGGTTTTTGTTTTTTAGAAAAATTTTAAAATTTAAGAAATTATGAATGTGGATTTAGAGGTTTGTGAGGCTCGCACACATTCCTATAGGATCATATATGTGTATATGTGTATATTTGTGTGTGTATATTTGTGTTGCTTGCCTGTAGGAATGGCAACGGGATGGGGTGGGTTTTTGCATACCCTGACCCAAAAATCATTACTCGACCCTGACCAGATTTTTTTTGGGTACCCCATTCCCACCCCGTAAAAATTTTAAAAAATTAAAGTATAAGTAAAAAATTAAAAAAAATGCTGAATAAGAATAAAAATTATCTAGAAAATAAAACTTTTAAAATTATTATACACACATATTTATATAGACACACACACTAGGTCGGGTTCGAGTCGGGTAATTTCGGGGGCCAGGTATTTTGGTTCGGGTCGAGGCGGGTTTAGGGGCGGGGTACTTTCACCCCGAACCCGGACGGGTTTGAAAATTTTTACCCCGCCCCGATTGCCATCCCTACTTGCCTGTGTATATTTTTTCAAAAGTGCTATATACAAATACTCCCTCCGTCCATTTTTAAGTGTCTTACTTCGTAACTCTAATTTATTAAAAAGACATTATCATTATACCTTTCATATCAACTTTTTCCTCCATTTTCTCTACTTATTCATCATCATTACACTTTTACTCACTAACTTTTTAAAATTGAATCTATTTTTAGGGACAAAATAGACAATGCATTAACTTTTACCCACCAACTTTACAAAATGGACACTTATTAAGAGATAGCCCAAAATGAAATACTGGACTCTAAATAAGGGTCGACGGAGGGAGTAATTTAAACACAACACCAATTACAATCTCACATACATGTGAGGTCCAAACACAATCTCTCATATACATTCGGGGTCCACACAGTGTGTGTGAACCTCGCATGTACGTGAGATATTGTGTTTGGATTATTGTGTTCCTAGCATTTTGATATTTTTTATCTCAGTTGTGCTATAAGTACATACATTCATGTATATTTATATGCATTTTGGACCCAACATGGATTCCACAAAAAATGATGCGAGCCGCTTATTTTGTTCAAAATGATTTGTTTATGGTCCCTGAAAAAAATCAATCTTTTTAAAAATTGATAAAGACATCTACAAAACATCCAATTTTAATTTAACTCATATACTTTTTGGTTTTACCCAATACAAATTGAACCTTGCTTGAGTGAGAGCATAATGCTAGTACGAGATGAGAGTGAAGATTATAAGCAGTAGCATAAAACATAAATTAAGAGCCCAAACAAAGACCCGACGTAGTGACGAAATTATGCGATGTAGGTTTTTACTCTAACGTAATTTTTATTTATTAAGAAACGTTGTTTTATTTTTTCGACTAGTAGTAATAAAGAGCACTTCTTTGAATAATCTTTTGAATTCTTATGAGATAATTTAATGGTTCCAATTGACCATTCACAAATATACATTATTCATAGATTTAAGTAAAAAAATGCTAATAATGTTCAATGAACAGTTAATTAAAATTGTTAGCATAATGTCTTGTTAACATATTTTTAAGGTTTGACTGTTGCATTTTCTGTTTAAACTAGATTATTATTCATATTTCTAGTTACTCTTGGTTTTCTTGTTTAGCATGTTTCTTTAGTTTGTTTAGATTTATCAGCCATCAATTTTGTAACCTATATATACAGGCAAGATAAGGTTCTATTTTGATATAAATGAGTGAAATAGATAGTTGTAGACAATTTATTTTTTTTATTATTGCAGTGGGCTGGATTTTGGGCTCGCCATCGATTGGGCCAAATTAGCTGGATTGGGCTATGTGCGTAGCATGTACTCGTCAAACGGGCTCCGATGTGGTGGGCCACCTAAACAGGACCAGTGGGGCCAACAATTATGGAATAGGGGTGTCAAATGTGCCTATCGTGCCGTGCCGTGCCATTTTCTTTCGTGCCAATCGTGCTTCGTGTCGTGCCGTACCATGTCCGTTTACTTCAACGTGCCATGGCGTGTCGTACGGTGCCGTGCCGTGCCGTGGTGGACCATTTTGCTTTGTCAGGCCATGCCTTTATAAAATCGTGTCGTGTCGTGCCGTGCTTGATTAATTAATCGTGTTGCGTTGTGCTGTGCCTTTTTTTGTCGGGTCGTGCCGTGCCGTGCTTTTTTTTGTCGGGTCGTGTCATGCTGTGCCTGTTTTTGTCGGTTCGTGCCATGCCGGCCCTTAATCGTGCCGTCGTGCCGTGCCATGTTGTGCCATCAATTTTCGTATACACATCACCAACCGGCAACCGATTTTCATCTAAAAATAAATCTTCCCAAATATATATATATATATATTAAAAAATCTTTATTAGACAATACGCAATATATATCAATATATGTGTAGTAATTGGTATATTATCATATTTGAATTTTGATTCAAAATTTTTCGATCATATAAAATATTTTAAAAGCTTATTTTACTTAAATAAAAGGAAAAGATTAATAAATTATTGGATTATCAAAAAATACACAGAAATAAAGTAAACTATAATCTGAAATCCCTTGTTTATTTAGTAACATATATATTTTTTGTTTTTCCATGCCTCGTGTCGTGCCGTGCCTGGTTAGAACCGTGTCATGATTCGTGCCGTGCCCGTATAAGACCGTGTCGTGCCGTCCCGTGCCAAGCCAACTTCCGTGCTGTGCCCGTGTCGTTCCCCCTCACTTCCATGCCCGTACCGTGCCACGTGCCCGTGTCGTGCTGTGCCGTGTTTGGCTAGAACCATGTCGTGCCGTGCCATGACTCGTGCCCCAGCCCACTTCCATGCCGTGCCCATTTAAGACCATGTCGTGCCGTGCCGTGTCAGGCCAACTTTCGTACCGTGCCCATGTCGTTCCCACTTACTTTCGTGTTCATGCCTTGTCGCGTGCCCACTAAGACCGTGCCGTTCTTGTGCCATGCCAGGATTAATCCGTGCCTGTGTCGTGCCGTGCCGCCTTCAAACGTGCCGTGCCCGTGCCGACCCGGCCCATTTTACACCTCTATTACGGAATACTCTCTCTGTCCCTTTTTAAGTATTCACTACGATTCTCCGTGCTATTTCAATGGCTTATGTCTCTCGACATATATTTATGTTTTATGTTTTTAAAATATTGTCTTATAAAAATAATTAAAATCTATCAAACAAAATTCATATTGCATATTTTTAATAATATACATTGAGATATATAGGCAATTGAAAATAACACGCAGAATCGTGGTACACTTAAAAAATAACAGAGAGAGAATATTAGAAGGTGGTTATGGGCGGTAAAAGAGATCAAGATGAGAAAGAGAAGGAAGTAGTTTGAATTAGGAAAGCTATCCTGATGATAAGAATTCTGTTCTTTTTTTGATAATTTGTGTTGCAGAATTCTAAAAACTATTCAATCCAGTTTTAAAATTTTTAGAATTTCTTTTCCTATTTCAGGTTCTTAAAATCTGTAGATTCTAAAAATCAATTATATAAAATTCTTAACAAACATTCTAAACTGATTTTTTTGAAGCTAGAATCTAAAAATTAGTCAAAATAATTTTTCGCAAACACCCACCTTGGATGTCAAGGAGAATCTATAAAAGACGTTATCCTCGATTAAAGGTACACATAATCTCCCATACCAAAACTCCAAGTTTCTCTTCTTCTCCTTCACACGCTCTCTAACTTAAACATCAGAGAGGTATTCCAACTTGACCCCAGCCAGGTAGCCTTACGTTCTTTGAGTTTTGTAGGAATTTGCGCATAACCATACTCAGCGTACTTATCGGAGGCTTGATTTTCCGTTGGTGAAAATCTATCGGAACATATAACATGGTATTAGAGCTTGTAGCAAAAATCTAGTGCATATTTCGGAATAAAAAGTTTGGTGCATGTTGATTGATACTTGACCCTACCATAAGGAAATTTTGTGCTAGGCCTTCTTTATTACAGGAAGTGGGCCGTCCTCAACTACAACTTTTTCCATGCAACGTCCTCGACCTCGGGTTTCTCAAAATCAATTTCTCTCTCCCCTCTCTCTCTCTCTCTCTCTCTCTCTCTCTTCTAAAATTTAAGGTGGTGGATTGGATTGGGTTTGTAAAAGGAGGAGGATGGCCTATGGGGGGGGTGGTCAAGGGGTGAATAGAAGGCGTCAAATTCACCAGTCACTTTCTCCACTACCACAAGCTATCCTCCACTCCAGGTCGGTCATTTTCCTCTGTCTCCTTTACTTTTCAGATACTGTATTTGGACCACTTGTAAATAAGATCTGACGGTTGGCAGGCTCTGTGTGCATCAACATCAAGTGACAAGATCTTGACACGTGTTGAGGCACCAAGGACCGAGAATGAATGATAGTGTAATGATGGTTAAATAATTTGACATTCTTTATTCTAAAAGCTGCCTCTCTACTGCTGCTCCCACTCTCTCACCTGTCCCCCTGCCTGCACCATCAATAGTACGCCCCCCACCCCCTCACTCTCTCTCTCTATATCTATAAATATGTATGTATGCTCTAGATATGCATATTTACCGTATTGTCCTCGGCCTGCTATGGGTTTAATAGCTCATTACTGTATTTGTTTTCAATGCTTCTGCCTTTGGCAAATTACTCCAGCTTTCGGTTCTTTCGTTTCGGTATTGGGTTTGAATTTTTTAAATTCTTTCCCACTGGGGTTTTTGAATTCCATGGGTAGCTAGTGTGTTGGTTAATTGACTAGGATCACGAATCACAAGCTACTTTTCCCAAATTGTGTATAAATATCTTGTCTCGTTGCACTGATCCTTATCACAGGATCATGATCGCTTTTCTACTTATTTTGTATTAGCAAACGCTAGAAATTTTTATCGTCGCATACGCACACTTTATGCATTTTCTATATACTAAGTTTCCTAAATGATCTAAGTGCATTATAGCTGGTTCGAGATGGAAAAGAATTAATCCAAGTATATGCGGTTTGGCTTAAGCATTTGTACGTGAAGTGAAGAGCAAAAACGTAATCCATTGATGAACTCCAAGGATTGAGCGATACAAACTAAACTCCCAATTAAGCATATGAAACCTAGCTAATTACCTTAGAGAGAGACCAAAAGAAAAAACACCCCTCTATATATATAAGTCAACCAATCTTTAGTATTCCAATATCAATAACCCGGGCATCAAATAATTAAAGTCCTTTCATCACCAGGGTCAGGGGTGTTTTGGATTCTAAAAAAAGAACTTTTAGAAAAGGAATGTAATTTCAAACTCAAAAATCATGTATTTACGCAAATAATTTTTCTATTAATATGAATCTTATTTAATAGATCTTATTGAGATTTTTTAAACGGTGCAAAAAAAATTTAAAAATTATTTTTTATTTTCATTATATGTGAGCTTGAAATTATCTTCTTTTTAAAAAAGAATGTTTAAAAAGAAAGCGGAATTGAATTATATATAAAGAGAGATGATAGTAAACGAGTACTAGTAAAGTCCTGTTCCAAGCTACTGTTGACCCCAACAAAGGTTCAATTATTCAGCGTTCCTAGAGCCCATATAAATGTGTAGTGTAAAAAGCCCCTGGAGCACTATGTGGTGGCGCTCCAAGAGCAAATAATAATTTTTCCCAACTGAAGACTCACGTGGCCGGTGGCTGCATACTTGAAGAAACTCCAATATATGTACATGTATTGCATTTAGTATGCGCAGTTATACACTTTCGTGTTTAGATTTGCATAGTGATAGTAATTTAATATACATACCTTGAATCTTATTTCTGGCAATTGTATAGAAATTTATAGTATTTTTTGCCCATGATTTTATTACAAAACTTGAATACAACAATGGTTTTAAAAAATTTTGAGCGCATTTCCCGACCAAATTGCGACGATCTGAGCCACTCAAAGTAATCAGAACGTGATTTTAAGTGTACCCGCGAGAAATCAGCAAAAAAAATGATCGGGAAGGGCTTGATTTGAAAACACCTAAAAAGACACCCCAAACCTCAATCTCATAGTTTCCAATCAAAATTTTATGATCCGAACCGTTCAATATGTGCAGAATGTAATTTTAAGGGTGTGCGAGAAATTAGCAAAAAAACTGAATGGGAAAGGAATGATTTGAGTAGTTTTTATTTAAACCGTTCAATAAAAAACTGTTTGAAACTATTTAGATCAAGCCCTTTCCGGGCATTTTTTTTGTTGATTTCTCGCTAGTACCCTTAAAATCACATTCTGATCACATTGAGCGGCTCGCATTATCAAAATTTGATCCGAAACTATGAGGTATTTTTTTAGGTGTCTAATTAGTTATCTCCGGAACCGCCCCGTATATATATATATATACACACACACATATATATATATATACACACACACACACACCCACCCCCCTTTTCGATCAAATTTTAATGATTCAAATCGTTCAATGTGTATAGAACGTGATTTTAAGAGTATAAGCAAGAAATCGATAAAAAATATGACCGGAAAGGAATTGATCTGAACAGTTTTCCATAAAAATGCAATACCTTGTTCATTTCGCGATTCAAAAAGAATTTTTCAAAAAATTCCCCTTAGATTTCCCCTACTTTCCACATTTTTCTCTCTATCTCTCCCCACTCATTACCCCTACTATTTTTCAAAAACACTTTTCAAATCTCAATCCAAACAAAGCATTTTTCACAAATTGAAATGTTCAGATCATCAAAATTTGATCGTGAATAATGTCAAACTTATGAGGTTCTTCACTTAGCAAATTAAATACGTCTTTAATTGAGGGGAAATTTATATATATATATATATATAC
>BPLS01000572.1:591321-601526 GCA_019656275.1 Rhododendron kiyosumense
CTCTCTCTCTCTCTCTCTCTCTCTCTCTCTCTCAATAGCACAACCCCATCTCTCTTGCCGTCGATCATACTTAACCCTCTCGCCGTCACTCCTAACGCCACCGATCATCATCATTCCTCTCGCAGGCGATGGCAATCTTAGGTCTCTCTCTCCCTCTTTTGTTTTCGTCTCCCTCTATCTCGACTCTCATCGTCTCTCATTTGCTGTGTTTTCTAGGCTATCTCATCAACCAACCTCTCATTTTGCAGTGGAGCGGAAAGTATATTTCTTTTCATCATTATCCGCGTCTATCTCTATTAATTAAGTATGTACCATCTTTTGTAGCAAAATTTTAGATTATGGGCTTCTTATATCTGTTGGGAATGACGAATTTGTGACAAAAGACTTTTGGTTTGTTCTAGATGATGGTAGTTTTGTGTGTTGATTTGCTCTGGGATTTTGTTTCTATTGATCTTTCTGGAGCCCAAATTTGATCGAAACCTAGATGTGTATTTCTCTTATTGTCTGCAACTATAAGTGTTTTTTATTTCAATTCGGTTCGAGGTGGGTACAAGTTGGGTAAACAGATTTTTCCATTCAATTCGGTTACCCAATCGGTTTAGGGATTACCCGAACCCTAATTGGTTCGGTTATGGTTTCCTCTTCCTCTCCTCATTCGGGTATGGGGGCAAATATGGGTAGGCATTCGGTTTTGGGGATCGGGTATGGAAATCCCCATATCCGTCCCAAATGCCTCGAATGTCATCCCTAAAAATAAATGGATAATACCCAACCCATTTCACTCTATTGAATTTTTACTTGATTTTGGTGTTCTGTAATTCTTAAGGGTGAGTATGGTTAGGATTGGTTCTGTTTTGTAGTAAATCAAGAACCAAACCAATACCTACGGATTATGAATTTTGAAAATCAAACCAATCCATAAAATTTATAAAACCTAACCAATCCAGACCTTTAAGATACGGATCGATTTCGATTTTGAACCATGGTTTGCTTGAAATTAAAATATCAAATTTATACATGATTTAAAGTAAAATGACATAGATAAATAAAACCAAAATTTATATTCAAACTTAAAATTCTATTGAAATCACCAAAACTCATCAAAATCAACCATCACCAAAACTCGTGAACTAATAAAAACTTAGGGCAATTAGTATTTGCAGTAAAGGAATGTAACGGTGAAGTGGAGTACTAAATTAGAAAGTTAATTCACCATGGCATAGGCTATGTATTGGTGTATCTATATTAAATTAAAAAATATATAAATATATATACACAATCCGGATCGGTTTGGAACCGCAACTATTAATGTAAATTCACAAGCCAAACCATATAACTCGATTTTGAATTTTTTAAAACCAAAACCAAACCACACTACTTAAAAACCAAATAAAATAATTCTGTTTGGATTGGTTTGGACTGAATTCACGGTTTAATGAATTATTTGCTCACCCCTAGTAAATCTTATCCATACGAGAGTCACGGCTGTTCGGGCAGTTGATACAGAGTTGGTTTTTGGGAGGTCTCTAGTGCTTGGTCGACCAAAGTGTGTCATAGTAAAGAGCGCCCCAAGCATAGGGCTAGGTTGATTGCAACATAATATCCGAAAGTCCAGAGTCAAAACCACATGGAGCCAATAGAGCTAGGCCGGAAGGTTTGCTTTACGAAAGGGTTCTTAGCGTTAGGACCGCCAACTTTTAGATTTGGCATTAAGACAGCCAATTTTGAGTGATGAAAATTCTCTCTACCTCCTAACTTTAATTGAAAACAAAGATTGACTAGAAATTAAAAGCGACAAGGTCTAAGGCTTCATTCCGCTCATAACTTAGGTCGTCAATACTTCTCTTTGAAAACACAAGTGAGAGTCATTGTCATTTGATCTCACTCGGAAGCTTCAACTATGAAAATCAAGTTTAACTTATACAACGGGGTTTTGAATTGGATGAAAACTCATTTAGGCATTTTATCGAACACAAAGAGAGCCATGGATTCAAGTATTAGGTGTGCCAAGAGACTTGTCTACACCCAATCAAAGAAATTAACATCTCTAGGTTTAGACCAAATATTAGAGTTTAACAAGTTCTTTAAAGTATTTTGGCAAACACTTAGAGTGACATACCTCTAAGTACTATATGTGGCAAGAGATCAAGTCCTTGCCTACATATAATTAAAGAGATTAACAACCCTAGGTTTTGTTACATAAAAATAAACTTAATCCATTCACAAACCATATTAAGCACAAGAAATGAGAGAAGTCATTAAACTACCCAAATCATGAGGTAGAAATCACCCCATGACCAAGCCAAAGAGGCTACCCCTCCATTAGAGATGAATTAAGCAAGAAAGATAAAGGAAATGCAAGAAACATGGTGGAAAACGATATTAACAACTAAAACATGGATTGAAATTAAAAGTACTTACATGATTGAAAAAAAATTGCAAGAGAAACGAAAATCTAGAGCTCAATCCATGGAGGATTGAGAGCTAACCCTAAGAGAGGGAGGAAGAGAGAGAAAGCAAAAAGGAAGATAACCTACTCAAATGAGGTTAGAATATATTTATACCCCTTAGAATTCGGGTTACGAAGGGCCAAAATACCTCCAAGTCAAAGTGCAGTCGGGTACAAAAACGCAAATTTTTTTCGGGATGTACCGGTACCATAAAATCCCAGTACCGGTACAAGTCTTGTTTGGGGCAGTTTTGGATAGGGTTTGTTCGAGGTGTATAGGGACAGCAAATCCTCAGTACCGATACAGCTCTGACAGACTGCTTTTGAAATGTTTTCTTCCTTCCAATGGCCCCTTTGACGCCCCAAACACTCATCGACACTTCTTTACATGCTCTTTGGGACTCGGTGGTGGAATGCCTCATGGCTTGGACACTTGGATACTTTTGAGAGTTATCTTTGTTGTTCAAAAATGCCTTATTTCATGTTTTACCTGAAACTAACAAAAACACAACCTCTATATAAAATCATTCAAAATAAGCAAGTTACACACGTGAATATGACAAAATAGAAAGAGATAAGCCCCATTATTTACACTATTTTGGGCTTATCATCTATAAATCATGCCCGTTCAGACGGTTGTTAATTCTGTCCAGACAGTTCAAAATGTGGGTGATGCAATTTATTTATTTATTTTTTTTATAGAAAATGAGAAGACTGTATTGATAAATATCCAGCGGCACTTACAAAATGGAGATCATTACAAAGAATATGGATAAAGCGAAACTAATCGTCTAACAGATACAAAATTAGTAAATCACAAGATAATCGATGTCTTTCATCCTAACCCAAATATGGCCAACGACACTTTTAAACTGCCTAACATCTAATTAAGAGTCTCAAATAAGAAAAAATGCAAAGTTAAAGACAAAAGACACGAAATACCCAGACGATCAGATGTATTCCATCCAAGTATGAATGCACCAATGTAGGGATAAAACGCTGAAGCACAGATATCGTTGTGATACAACCTCGATTGAGAGAACCCAATCTGTAGACAAAATTCGTCCAAAGTTGAAACTAACAATTCTGATAAAACGAGAGACAACTCTCACAGATCAGACGACATTTCGTTGATCTTAAGAGACGGAAGAAAAAAAGGGGGGGGGGGGGGGGGGAGGGGGAAAGAGTTAGAATAATATCATGTCTTCCTCTTCCACCGCCGCACACGGGTGTGGAACCCACTGGAGGGGGAGGGGAACGGAGAAAATGAGTTATGGTAACTAGGGTTGAGAGAGATGGAAAGAGAGATAGGGTCGGCTAGGGTTGGGTGATGCGTTGAAGACCTCGTTTTTATGGGGTTTAGGGGGTTTCCTAACCCAATTAGGTTATGTTCTGTATTACAATCTCTATGAGTATAAATACTCTTTAATTGGCATTTTTTTTTCTTCTTTGGTAATGTAGGGTGTCTCGGGCCAGCTTGCGCACACCTCAGACTAATCTTTCTAGCCTCTTCCACAGCCATTTCACACGCTTACGTGTGGGGGTGAGGTGGCTCCAAGAGTTGTTTGCAAGAAAAATCGAGCTTAAAATCTTAAGATGGAACAAACATCTAAGTCCCAATTTAAGACTACTTGGCCAACCCCTTGGGGTTTTTTAATTGGCATCTTATTTTGTGTAAGAGCAAATATCAAGTTTTGCATAAGGGTTTAAGAGAGATTGCCTTTATTCTTGGATTGGGTGGAAGGATTTCTGCAGAACTTCTTCTTTGTAACTCTTTGAGCATTGATTTGCCTTTTATTTAATGAAGTCATTGATCGACTGCCCGTGGAGTAAGTTTACATCCCAAAGTATGCGAGCCATGTAAAATATGTCTCTCTCTCTCTCTCTCTCTCTCTCTCTCTCTCTCTCTCTGCTTGATTTGTCTCATCTTCTCTCATGTTTTGTTTGCTTCGCACTTTTTGTTCGTTCTTCGAATCAATATTCATAATCACCATTGTTTCTTTGGGTGAGGTAAAGTCTTAGGTGGTCTTCCACACAACAAACTGGTATCTAAGCGTAGGTTTTCAATCTGGGCTTTTTTTTTTATTCCGCTTGATTTTTTGGGTTCTTTGTTTGGTGGGTTATGAAAATAGGATCAAAAGATGTCTAAGGAGTGGTCCTCGAAACCGGTAACAATGGGGTCTGTCACCTGTTATGTGGTGAGGGCTTTGGCTTCTAACGCCAAATTTGAAGTTGAAAATTTTGATGGGATGAACAACTTTTTACTCTACCCAACTGACTAAATTTGTGAGCTCACTCTGGATACTCTCAAACTCGAATTTGCGTGTTCTTTAGGTCATTGGAAAGCTTGTGAAGTCTACTTTCTAATCCAAGTGGTTTGGATCCAAAATGTTTTGTACATCAAAAGATATAACGATTATACCCTTAATGGATCGGAAAATAAATTATTTTTGTAAAATCCTCGCATCTCTCTCATTTCAAGTTAGATTGAGGCTTATTATATATTAATAAAGAGGGTTTTAAAAGTACTAAATGATAGTGGAATCCAACCACAAAAATAAGGAAGTTTGGCTTATGAAAATTGGGCTAAAAGTAGATTAAATTGAAGATCGATGGTGCCACTAAGGCTAAAACATGTGTCCACACTCCACTACTCACTTTGTCATTTGGCACATGTCCAAGGTGGGGCTTAAATACTTGATAAGCCAAATTAGGGTGTCTACAACTAACAAAATCCTAAGGGGTTAGCCAAGTGATCTTGGTTTGGAATTTATGAGTTTGCTCATTCCTAAGATCTCAAGTTTGATTCTCTCTGTCAGTAGTTTTTGTGGTCACCTCATATCTCCATTCGCAAATATGTAAACAGCTATGGGAGGGGCAAAGAGATTAGTTTGAGTTGCGCGCAAGTAGGCTCTGCCGCTGCTTGGGTCCTCTTACTCAGGGTTATGGTGTGTCTCGGGTCATCTTGCACAGTGTTGTGCCTAGGTCTGTTCTTGGGCATGCTGTCTTCTTATCTTCTGGCCTTGGGAACTATTGCCATGGTGGTCATGCCATTGAGTTATGTGCCGAATTACCAATGTATGGATGCCTTCCAACTATTTCCTGGTTGCATTTTGCTCATAGAATTATCAGCATAATAAGCCTTTTTTCCTTCGCGGGTAATGCTGTCACTGGTTTTTCACTATTGCAATTGCTTTTATGCCATTTTTTTCTAGTATTGTTCTGAGGATATTGCTACTACTTAATTTTGGTCCTCTACTATTGGCAGATTGTTGCTAGGTTGCAGTTTTGTTCCAAAGAGCTAGGGGAAACACATTGTGGGCCACATTTGGTTTTTTGCCAAGAGCTCTGTGTATTGTTTTGCTTTCTATTGGTTGCTAGGTTGATTCGTTCTCAACCTTGTTGGGGCTAGAGTTGCATACGATTGTCACGGGGATAGAGTGTACCCTCTTCTCTTGTTAATAAAATTCATTGTTCCGCCATTAGAAAAACATAATTCTTTTTTGAACAAGAAGTTTTTTTTTATTAATCTTTTAAGTGAATACAAAGATTTAAAGGACCTGGGAGAAAGGCAACAAGTACCCATTCGAGACCTAAATTCTTGATTGGTAAAATGCCAACCAAGAAGAAAACCCCTTGGGGTTAATTTTTTCTTCTTCTAAGAAATGCTTTTGTGATGCAAAATGCAAATGGAATATTTTAAAAAGCTGATGGAAAACACGATCCAATCCCCTTTCTGTTTGATTTTTTTTAACCCAATAATGGTCCCCGAGAGAATTTCTAAATTTTCAAAACCGAATTGTGAAAGTCATACGTGCTAGAAATTACGTACTTGTCACATCCTCGATTTTTAATATAAATAATAATAGCTTTCAATAAATGAAATTCTCACAATAATACAAGTATTACCCCAAAAGACATTTCTTTCTCATAATCACAAGTTAAGTTTGAAGGTTTCATCTTCGACTCAAAGGCCCCAAATTGTCATGGTACAAGTACTGAAAGAGAGAGTTAAAGGTTTACAATCTTCCATAGTCAAATGATAATACTAATCAAAATTACAATTACATTTTTAAAAGAGTTTTACTAAGATGCCAAGTAATTCTCCCTTGAAAGCTTTCAAAATAATGAAGTCAAACATTCACTCCAAGCACTCATGTCAATGACCTTGAAAGGTACTTGAAAATGATAATAAGTTGAGTTACACTAATTTAGTAGAGAAATTTATACTCAAGTTAAATGAAACTACGATAAAGTATGCACTAAGAGTGAACAATTTCAATAAGTGAACATAAGAGGCATGGGTTTACCACAATGAACAAAGTAGACCACAACTACAGTGTTCTAGACGTCCTATAAGTAATCCTAACTATATATCCACATGTCAAACTAGAAGCATTAATAAACTCGCAACGATCTAAATAATCCTACAGCAAGTTCTCAACCATTTCATAACTCGTCTTATGAATGCCACAATCTTTCTCACTTTACATTGACGGTTGTCAAACTTTGTTCCGATAAAACTTTCTTTCTTTGTTTGCAAATGATGTAGAGAAATACAAACCCACATGGGTCAAGCTCCGTTGATTCGAACTTAAATACCGGAATCTGTTGATTTGTGCCCAAATACCGGAGACCTTTGATTCGCTCAAAAATACAGGAGGATTTTTATTAAAAATCCTTTTTTCAAAACCAAAATCTTTTCATTTCAAAACCTTGAAGAATCAATCATTTATCCCTTTCTCAAAAATCACACATTAATCCCTATATCATCAATCATTGTTTTCACATGTTTCGCGCGTGGTCCGGTCATTTCACCGAATGTTCATGGTGATACCCGTTCATTTACAGCTTCGTCATCTCATCATTTCGGTCGTTTCACCGAATGGTGATACCCGTAGTGTCCAACTCGATCATCTCACCACCGTGTGGTGATATCTGTACGTAGTGTCCAGCGCGGTCATCTCACCACCAAGTGGTGATACCCATAGTGTCCAATCTCGTTATACCCACACATCGATTGATCAATCAAAATTCAAAGCATTCAATCATATCATAACGTCAACTAATAAGTAACACGCCTTTCACCTAGGTATATAACGATACCCTACTTAACGTACTAACCCATAGCGACTCTACGACATACTATCCGTTGGTATCGATACATAGGACTCATGGAACAAGCGCCAATGGAAATTTGAAGATCAACGAGACAAATTATGAGGACAAGAATTACTATGTTACTTTTTGGATCACTAAACAAGCTCACACCTACTAATTATACTCACCACAATGCCTCGTATAGCCTACGCCATTCTTAAACAACCTTACGGTACATCTTTTGTTTACAACGATACTAAGGTTACGTTAAATGAATGTCTAGGGAATGAGAATGATCACTAAGTCGTTGGAGGATGAGCAATCAAGTCTAGAGATAGTTTAAAGACATTTAAGAGGTGTTAGAAGTGATCGGAAGTCAAAACAAAAAATGTGGGATCAAAACGAACAAAACTGCCCCTAAAGGCATTGGTATTGATACTCTTTTTGCAGTGGTATCGATACCCCCACTCCTGGAAGACAGATAATGAATTGGTATCGATACCCAGAGGTTACGAGCAACGATTTTCCAGGTTTCAAAGGAACAAATACCCAACTTCAAACACAACACAAGGCACAATCTAGGCATGGAATCAACGCATAAATGCATAAAGCAAGCAAGAAATCCCTATCTCGAGTGTCGAATCTGAAATCAAGAGATTACCCGAGCCCTAGAACATCAAAAACGAAACCAAGCGAAATACACTTCCTCCGAGCTTAAATGAACACAACCCGAGGCTTAGAACTCTTGAGGGAGTCGGTTTGGTGGAGGACCTTGGTGGGTTTTGAGTTTGGAAGAGAGTTTGAGAGCGATAGGGTGAGTGCCGAGAGAGAGAGAGAGAGAGAGAGAGAGAGGAGTATTTTACTACTCTATACCCACACCCACACATATATATACTAACATAATCATAAATTCCACTTGTACCCCTCTACTAACAATTTCATTACATTAACCTCAATTCATTTAAACTCAACGAATCTCATATTTTCCTCATTTATAATATCTAATAAACATTTTAATGATTTCTGAAATACTGGTCCTTACAGTACTATTGTCCATTCGATTGCCTAGAGGCCTTTAATTGATCAAAATTAGTTAGCAATAGTCAGAGTAATCTCCGAATTACATTTACAATGCTTGATAGCTTAAATGAGCGATTGAGACCAAAAAAAAAGAAGAGCAAGGTGAGATAAGTAGTCTAACGCGTCCAAAACCCTAGCTAATAATACTGCAAAAGAAAAGTAACGAGAAAATTATCCTCTTTTTTTCCTCATTCTTTACCAAAACACTTCTCACTTTCACTTTTTCCAATACAGAGGAAAGTGACGAGGAATTTCTTATCAAGGGAGTAACTTTATGAAACAAACCCCCTACTAAAAGTCAAAACATGAGCTACAAAAGTCAATTGAGAGGTCCCCCATTTTTCTGGGCTAGCATTCTAAAACCCAGCAAAGGTCACTACCCTACAACTCAAAGTGGATGTTACTTGATACCTTTGGCAAATAACAAATTTAGGTAAGGATTCCTCAACCTATGAGTTGTCATGGTAAGTAATGAATAAATGGCCGAAAGGAAATGAAGGAAAAGGTAACCAAGATTTTCCACATTGGCTTGATGTGTCATGTTACTTTGTCTCTCACACTCACTAATGAATTGAACTTCCTGGTTTTTATGAGGCGATTCTAGTAATATTATAGTGCAATGGTATTCTTCTAAAGTAGTTTATTCACTATTTTAGGTGTAGAGATACTTTCTCCGTCTCATTTTGTGTGTCCTTTTTTTTTTTTTTAATATTTGTGTCAGTTTTTAATCACCTATATCTTTCAATATGAATATCTAAAAAATATATAATATGAATCTTGTTTGATAATTCTTAATTAGATCTATAATACAAATTTTTTAAAATTATAAAAAATATTATAGATTAAGACATATAAGTGTTTAAAAAACAACACAAATAATAAAAATGAACAAACAAAATGAGATGGAGGGAGTATCTGTTATAAAGCCACAAACATATTGCACTGTAATGTACCTCTTGAATTGTACCAACCTTCATAACTCGTACATGGATTCATGTCATCTGTTTGTTATCATTTGTCTTGATGTTATGATTTTTACAATAAATATTATGAATTTAAGGAGATTCAAGAAGTGCACTTGAACCAACGCTAGGACCCTAAGTTAATGAGCATCATACTTCATAATAGGACTCCAAGAGCTTTTTGCGAGCGATGAGAGTGAAATTCGTCATACTCTCAATCAACCAACCCCATGGGTTATTAACCTCAAAAGGTTAATATATTCTACACAAAATCAAACTCTTAAAGCTTAAGGTGTTTTTCTTTTGATCTTTGTCTTTTCCTTTTTGTAATATTCCCTCTTCTTTAATTTGGTCTTACGTATTCAGTTCCGAGTTCTTTCCTTTTTATTGGTGAAGTGTAGAGCACGTGACAGTGCCTAGCTAGGAATGAATAGAGAGAGAGAGTTCCAACTGGCAACTCATTTCATTTGGTAAACATATATATATTTCATTTGTTAAATGTAACAAAGTGTTCCCATTACATGCAATTACTAAGGATCGCCTCATACTTTAAGCTACATAGTTAAATCTCTCTCTCTCTCTCTCTCTCTCTCTCTCTCTCTCTCTCTCTCTCT
>BPLS01000572.1:615588-671940 GCA_019656275.1 Rhododendron kiyosumense
CCGGATCCCATAAAGGATCCCTTACGGCCTTATGGTGCGGGACTCCCCTTTTCCGATCGAATTGCGACGATCCGAGCCGCTCAAAATGTGCAGAACGTGATTTTAAGGGTACTCGCGAGAAATTATCAAAAAAAATGATCGGGAATGGCTTGATTCGAGCAGATTTTTACTGAAACATTGAATAAAAAACTATTCGGATCAAACCATTTTCGATCATTTTTTTTGCTAATTTCTCGCGGGTACCCTTAAAATCACGTTCTGATCACTTTGAGCGGCTCGAATCGTCGCAATTCAATCGGGAAAGGGGAGTCCCGCACGGTAACACCGTGCGGAATCCCTCATTGGATCCAGACTGTATATATATATATATATATATATATGATCATAAAAAGCTCGTGTATAATGCAGGAGGCTCCCTCGTACAGAGGGGTCAACACTTGACTTCTTCTTACGTAGTATTTGTTTGGAGAGATACTACATACACTACATAGTTACACTACATTTTATATGGGGCCTATTTCGAGTCTCATAAAAATTCAAAAAAATATCCATAAATTCTAAACTATTATTTTATGGGGTTCTGTAAAAAAATCAACTCCAATGGATATCGGTGAGTATTACTTCTTGATTCGTAGTGATGAAATTGTTCATTTGCGCAGTTTCGTCACTACAAATCTAGAAATGATACTTACCGATATTCATTAGAGCTGATTTTTTAAAAGACCCCATAAAACAATATTTTAAAATTTATAAGTATTTTTTTGAATTTTTCTGAGACCCGAAATAGGCTGCAAATAAGATGTAGTGTAACTATGTAGTGTAAAAAGGTAGTGTACCTATCTTTAGCGATTTGTTAATAAGAAACATAATCACTCCGCTTGGTTCCCATTTTTTAGAGTAACTAACTCTCGGCACAGTTTTCAATAAATATTTCTTTCTATATCTCTCCACTCATTACCACTCAACTTTCAAAAATAACTTTCTAAGATGTAAACCAAACAAAGTGAATATGTATTACAACTCATGAATTATTACTTATTGACTGTCCTTAGGGAAGCAGTTATTGTAAATGAAAAAAAAGTCTTTATATTCATTTTTTTTTTCAATGGAAGAAGCAAATTCATTAATTAAGCCATACGGCATCTACAAATAAATTCCGAATACAGAATAGGACATACAGTAAGTACAGATTTCCATCCAAATTCAGAGAAACAGAGACACAATACAAAAAAAGACTAAGAGACAAAATTAGTGTCTACCGCCTATGCAAGAGCCAAACGCTCACTTCTTCACACCGTCAATATGGCCGGCTAACGTGGAGCTAGTACCCAGACACTACCATCTCGGGATGGCGGAGCTCCGAATCAAAGATAACATTAAACATGTGGAAATCAGTTACTCGATCTGAAAAAACCAGATCAAAATAAAACCACCCGGAAAGACCCACTGGGACAAAAACCGGACCAACATCTGGACAGAAACCGACCTCAACATCCGGACATAACTGGACAAAAGTCCGGACAAAACAAAAACGAAACACAAAAAACAAAATCATAACCTGCTGAAACACTCAAAACAACCACCGCATCACCGCTGCCACAACCACCACACCAACCACAGGAATCATGACAGCCTCTACTGCTGCCATGCCCAATCCCAACACACCATATCCACTCACAGCATTGCCACCAACAACCCAGCAAAATCGCATCATCCACCACCCGAAATGGCCAAAGCACCGCTAGGCAAGAGCCCGGCTATCTCCAACAAAGTAGTAAGGCGATCCACAACAGAATCCAGAAAGCCGACTAAACAGGATACACCCAGCAAAGTATCCGGTGAGATCTTACCGAAGGGGGGAAGAGGTGGAAATGAGGAAGGTGGAAGGAAGGGGAAGAGGGAGGGGGGAACAACAGCCCACGAAAGAGATGAGCCCTGACAAAGAAAGGGAAGAAGAAAAAGAAAGACAAAGAGAGGAGCCCAAGGGAGGAGGCGGCTCCTCCCCCAAGCAAACAACGGCGGTTAGGATTTCTCTGGTAAAAGTTTAGAGAGAGAAAGAGGAGAGAAGGGAGAGCAAATATCCTTTATATTCATTAGATAGGCATAGAAGTTTGCACAAGAGTGTTCATAATTGAAATTATCCACGCTTATTGACCGATGATTAGTGAAATCCTAGTGTTAAAAAGAGGTTAAATTTTTTGTTTTAGTTGGATAATTACTTCATACTTGGGGGCAATTTTATTAGAATTGTGGCATCAAATTAACAAAATGTAGTAAAAGTTCACCAAAATAATGGATCAGTTGGCTTGTATGACATGGTAGATTTACCCAAAAAGTTGATATCAAAGTTAACATCAAATAAATACGAGTAAATTATACTCTCTCCGTCCCCTTTTTTAGAGTCTAATATTTTATTTTAGGTTGTCCCGTTATAAGTGTCTATTTTATAAAGTTAGAGGGTAAAAGTTGATACATTTTCTATTTTTATGATGTCTCTATAAAGAGTAAGTAGGAAAAGTTGAGATAAAAATTTATGTTTAAGGTGATTAGATGATATTTCTTTAATAAATTGGAATTACGAAGTTGGACACTTAAAAAAGAGACGGATGGAGTAACTTTGAGTCAATGTAGCATAATGAACTTGCTCAAACTATTTTGACTCACCACATTCTCAATCCTCTGTTTGGTATAGAAAATCATGAAGAATGATTACAAAAATACTTTTTTTTGGACAAGATTACAAGAATACTTTAATAGATACCCCATCATATGTAAGACCTTGAATACCTCAGATTGGGAATGATGCAAAGTGTCTATTTCCCAACATGCAAAAAATATTCTCATGAAACTTGACCACATTTCAAAAGCAAAGATTTTCCCAATCATATATATACCCTCATATATTCTTAGTTTTTTCCTATCTTTCTGGTTGCTATAAGTATAGGATCCTGTTCAAAGACTGATATAACATCCAAAAAATTCAAAAGGTTGAGACATATTGAATCTTTCCGAAAGACTTTTGAGCAAGGAAAAGCTCATCCAAGTGCCCTACAAATCTATTGAAACTGGTGATTGAAAGTAATATGCAGATTTTGACAAGAACCCATTAACATTTTTCTTCTGTCCTCTTTTTCTCTTTTCCTTGTTCCATTCTCATTTAGTGTGTATAATATTTTTTACTTGTTTCACTTTCTTTTCAGTTTTTGAGTAATTTGTTTCACTTTCTTCTATTCCACAGTTCTACTTTCTTGAATTAAGACCTTTGAGAGCAGACCCCACAAGCCTGATGAAACAATAGAGTCCAATCAGATTGAATTATGGTGCTTCTATTATGAAGGTTAAGGTACAGAATGTCATGGATTCAATTATAATATTGCACCTTTGATTGGGGAACTTTTACATTTCTACAAGTGGTGGTTGTTACAAATGCATTAAAAGAAAATGTGGGGCCAGCATTTTTAATCTTATTGGATTTTCTTCTCTTTTTTTCAAAAAAAAAATATATATATACTAGTGTAGGTATGGTACCGGTCACATTTGTCAGAGTATTATCCTGACACACCACATCACTATCTTGTAAGGGCCTACACTACTCCTACGTTGATATTGAAACTAAAATCTCTCTGAGTGTGGATGGTTTAAAGAATATGTTTAGCCTCAATAAGAGGCTATCGAGTCAAGTTCTTAGAGCATTTCCATTGTAATAAGCAAATGGGTGTGGATAAGCAAACTTAACAACAATACTCAAAAAACACCTCAAATTGTAATAAGCAAAATTACAAGTCTTTTAGCAAATAATCAAATTCCACCCATTCCATAACCAACTTTTACTAATAACAAAAACTCAATAATCAAATCCAATAACCAAACTTAAAACTCAATAACTCAAAAACACCCCCACATTAGAATCATCTCATCGAGACAAATAATTTAATGTGGTTGAGTGCGTGATTGAAACTCGTTTGCGATTGGATATAGGTGCATTGTGTATTGTAGGGTTTTTTTTTTTTTAGGGATGCAAAAATAACCAATGTGGAGGTAGAGGTTGTTAAGTTTGATTATAAACTAAATGGATAATCAAATGCTGACGTGGCACATTTTGGTTATTGATTTTGATTATTTCCATTGCGGATGCTCTTACCATCCTTCCATCCATAGTTGAGTACTTTTGATCAAGACTCTAAACGTTAGCCCTTTCTCTCTCATCTAAGGAGTAAAAACCCTCAAAACCAGTTATTCCCTCTCAAATATATAATCACCTAAACATGCTTACATGAATCTGCATTATACAACCAACACCTCCAACTTGATGAATTTTATACAGTCATGGAACACGCAGAAACAAACAAGGAAATAAGAAATTTCAAGGATGCCACAATTCCAATTGATGAATTTACTGTGAATTTTATTCAAGTAGTCCAAGGCACAATTATGCCACATTGCTACAAAGAATAACCTAATCAGAGGAAGCAGCAGACTAAGTAACATGATCATTGGGAATACCCATTTTCCTAACAAGAATTACTTTTGACTGTTAAAATAAATTTACAACAAAAGCCACTAACCTAAAAATCTACCTTCTGTTTGCAGAAAAAGGTTCTCCTGCCACAAGACAAAAACCCCCTGGCCCGAGAACCTCAAGAATATCACCATCCTGCAAATCGCCCCAATTTGAGGCCTGCGCAAAGAATGTAGTTTCGTCATCTAAACTCAGGTTAATTTTGTGCTGCTACCCGAAACAATTCTTCAATTTTTTTCCTGTCGTTAGAACCCTGTTAGAGAAACAAAGTTAGCAGAGATCTACTCAATGCTACTTGCTGTGTGGCCCAATAACTGTCGGACCTTTGACTTTAAATTGCTTCGGCCCAATCTCTACAGGGTGTGGCTCTCTTCTCATTGCCCTTTCCTCAGGTTGGAGTTTCTTTAGTCGCTTAAGTCCCTGTGGAAATAAACACGACTCAGGCCACGAGAGCAAGCTTTTACTAGCACAGAAAATGTGAGGAGATGATTGGTGCGGCGTTAAGTGTTTAAAACATGCGTCATCGTAAACAACCAGTATGCTTCAAAGTTCAAACCAAATTACAAGCATTGAAGGCTTTGAGCTCATACGAACAATACTACAACCATACAAGTTAACTGAAATGGGAGCAGACATAGGCCTACGACCTGTCAATTGTTGAAAACCAATGTCCTCCTTCCACTTTTAAATTTTTAGTGGTGTTTGTTTCACAAGTGTGTACATAATCAAATCTTTTCTTCATTTGCATTGAGCCAAAAGGCTGCTTCTTTAAGTCATACTCTTTGCTTAAACTATGGTTGATTGATGGTCGGGAACGGTATTCAAACTTAGTGTCGGAAGACTATATTTCTCGTCATTGCCAATAAGGCCAGTTATCATGAAATACAGTTAACAGATACAACTATTGACTTCTCAAGATAAATTAATCAGGAACTTTCAACTCTGAAAATAGCAAAACAAGCAACCAATGAATCAATAGTCTCTAAAAAACATGTCATACTCATATCCTAAAAGCTATATAAGAGGCACCAATGAGGGGTTGGTTTAGTGGTGAAAACTCAGACTTGATTGGACAAGGTCCGGGTTTGAGTCCCCATAGCCCCTTATTAGGGCTAAACATACTCCTAACACCACCAACACGTGCTGGGAGCTTCTATCCCGAAGTAGGTGTGGTGGGGTCCCTACAAATATTGGCGTGGTGTGATGGGACAATGCTCCCTGTCAGAGGTGACGAGAGATCATACCTGCACTTCCATTTTATGTACCAGAAAAGAAAGAAAAAAAAAAAACCATATAAGAGGCACAAAATCCCAATCCTGTTTGAACAATGATTTCTCAACTTACTTTTCCATATGGGCAATGTAGTAACTCACAGGTATATTTTCTCTTTGCAAGAAAATCCCATTTACACCAAATTCTAGGATTGTGTTGGCATCTTGGACTCGTAGAGAAAAAAGAAAAGGCAAAGCAAGGCAAGATATGGCATAAGAGAATGAAATCAAAGCTAATTTTCAATTGGGCTACAAGGCTTGGTTCAGTTTTCTCCCTTTTAGTTGGGCTAGAGAATGGGAAGAATTGAGTATATATTCCGGGAAGAAACCAATTTTTCCACGCATACTGATCTATAAACTAATGTATCTATTAACCAATTGAAATCCATATGATTTGCCTTTCCCATGACAAATCCCTGATCCAAACAAAGCCAACAAAAACAGAGAATCACATAATTTAATTGTACAATTCCACCGCTGCAACAGCAGAAGCGAGTTTGGAAGGGGCATCCAGTTTCCTAGCTATAAATGAGGGACAACTAATTGATTCCACTGCACTAAACACTAGAATAATTCATATGACTTCGGGAAATGGACTCTATTAACTACTCCAATCGAGTGACAAAGGTGATAGGTATCATTTCCTATTGTCTAACATGGTCGATTTTGCCATCTTGTGAACATATGAAAACTACATGGAGATACTGAAGTTTGAAGATCGAAGAGAGATTCCAGTAATTAATAAAAACAGAAAAAATGCAATTTTGATCAACAGCCAAACAAGAACCTTAGTTGCATTCTCAAGTGTAATAAAAAAATAATAAATAAAAAACTTTGATTGCAAACTATAAGAACTTATCTATAAAAGCAGATATTAGAAGATATCCAAATAAGAGTATGGCTTTAAAGCTTTTCATAGGAAATCAATTCACTTGGTTCATCTACAATTTAAGTCTCCTCTCAATTCTAAAGGTGGATTTAGGCATTGGATTTAGGTATTCTTACCTTCCTCATTCCCAGGACTGCAACTTAAGAAATTCTATAGGTTTAAGTCCAACCCCAGCTTAGCCCACTATTCACGAAAACACTTGCCCAAGGTCAAACCTAAAAGGGACACACTAAACTTAACATCACTTACGGAATAGGGACCCTAGAACCAGCCTAGTCAATTCCAGAAATGACGAGGAAAGCAACCACGGGTGAGTGAAAATAACTTCAAGGGAAGAAAATAATGACACTATACAGTACAGGTCCAACAGTTCAGAATCAACTGTTAAATTTGAGACAGTCAAGCAATTTACAAAATGGAATAGAGATAGGAACTATACCTGATGTTCAAAATTTGGAGAGAAGGCATCAATCACGTTTCTCTGTCTCACTTTCACAGAAGAACGACGTTTAACTCTGAATATCTCCGAATCAGACTCATCACTGTCCTGATTCAGAACAGGCCTAACCCCTGACTCTTGAATATTACCATGTTGGGTGCTCAAACATGAATCACTGATGCACAACTCTGAAGACTCATAAACAACGGAATGTGCGTCTTTAAAAAGCTTAGTGGCTGTAAGATCTCCTAAACCTAAGCTGGCATGATTCTGTACCTGCTGGAAATATGAAGTTAACAACAAATTATATTTCAGCAGACTCTAGAAGTTTAGAGTACCCATGAAGCAAAGACTGCTGACATTATGCATTATGTAGCATACAACATGAGGGACAAAGGAAAGAGGGGGCAGGGGGATGCAAAAAAGGGTGCTAAATCTTACATTGTTGGGTATGAGAAGCTTCTTGGCTGGACATATTGTTTGTGCAGCATGAGAAAGAGAAGTATCCAATCCTTCAGCTTTGCACTTTTCTGCACCAGTGCACGACATATGCTGGCTGTGAGAGCCAAACTCTGGTTGTTGGATCTGATCATCTGACTTAGCAATCTGTGGGCTGAGATCAAAGTTTGTTGGGCAATAAAGGGTATATCCATCCTCTTCTGCTATTGGAAACATTTTCAGTAGAATAGACAAGTCATTGCCACTTCTACATTGTTGTTGAGCCTCAGACAATATACTTTTGTCATGCTCAAACCTCTTGGATGCAGCTTCCATGTCAGAAACATCTTGCCTCAAGAACAGAGTAAAATTCCCCCCACAAGGTAAGTCAAGCGACTTAATCTCTGCACAGTACAATCATCGGTTACGATAAGAATCGCAACAAACATTCCATTCAATTAGACTAAAACAAAATAACGAGCAACATACCATGACGAAGGCATAGGGGGTGCAAGCAACAGCTGCAATTAAGGTATGCTACATAACAATCACGCTTGCACAAACTGCAGAGAATAGTTCCATGGGCAATTGGAGAAACACCGATGCATGCCCTACTTTTCATTACACACCAGCGAGCGCGGTGCTGGAATCGCATCAAATTAACAAAAGAAATCTTGATACTACGGTGACAGCTTAAGTCTGCAGATGCATAATTCGGATTGTCAAGTTCCAAATCCGTGTGAAGCAGCATTGCTTCTTTGCAAAGGAGCTCTTCATGAGGAAGGAGAGGAATTCGATTAAGAAGTGCATAACGCCGACTAGCAATAGAACCCAGAGGGAACCAATCACCAATTGCAAAGTTTACTGCTTCACCGCAATTAAAACCTGAAAATTAAGACAAGTGTACAAGTTAAATAATGCTCCTTCGATAAAAATGAAGGGCCGTTTGCTCCAGCTTGGAGTATAAATCCAAAGGGACCACATATCCTACATTTAGTTAAAGTGCTGCGTGATATGCTGACCACAAACTTTGTGGTCATTAATATCTTGGAGGATGTGGTATTAGTGGTCACACATAATTTGCCAGAGAGGATTACATAAGAGATTATGTATCCCTCCACTATTAATCCAGTCAAATAAACAGGCCTGAAAAGAATAAGGAGTGTAGGAAACGGACAAAGAAAAGGGCATGCCAAAATATTACCATGACTAAATCCTGCATGATATGCTCGGGGGAAAGTTACTATAAATTCCCCAGGCTTTTGCACAGCCTTGTAGACAGGGACGTCATGTTCTACCAAAATATTTGGTGGAAAGAAAGTCGTTTTCCCCAAAAGCACATCAAATGCACCATCCTCTCCATCAGCCAATAGTATATCGCGAGAATAAACATGCTCCCTGACCACCTTTTCAAAGTCCAATGCTGCATGACCAGGAATGCCGTACCAAGTTTTTGCCGCACCACAGTGATGATAGTTGATACTGCAGAATAACAGATTATTGATAAAGTTCTCTCTGAGCAGAAATATAAGTATTAAGACATTCTGCTTATTTAAGCATGTATACCTATATAAATAATGATCCTCCACATGCCAAGCAAACATACTAAATAGCATTCCTATGTAAAGCATTGGTTCTGTAACTCCCTGAAAATGAACCCTGCACTGATTAGAAACAGAAGCAAGCAAGAATTAAAAAAGGAAATTCAAATTACGATGGGAGAATTATCTTTGTACCGGAATTGTGGTTTCTAGAAGACGTAATATAGACTTGGGCAACCGAGAAAGTTTCTGCAATAAAAATAGTTAAGATGCATCACAATAGGATGACATAATTCAAATAAAAAGGTACAAGCATGAGCAAATAACAGTAAAATGCTGGCAAAAGATTGCTCCTACACAAAATTTAATATCCCAAAGAGGAGATAGGGGTAATAAAAGAGGATAAACTAAAACACATGCATGCAATATTAATGTCAATAGGATAAGAAATGGCAAATCTAGAACCGTGTAATCCGATAACGAATACCATGGAAGATATCAGGAAAACATAGACGGGGCCACAATTGAAACTCACTAGGAAAGAAGTATATCTACTCTAGATGTGTTTCATTGGAAATCAGGAATGAGCAATTTGAAGATACAAAAAGGAAGATAAAGGGATACACCACAAAAAAAAGTTGTACAAGTTGGTTGGAAATTCTCTTCGCTGATAAAGAACAAAAATTTATCAGTATAAAGAAAAGCTCAACGTACATTTATTTCCATCTTTGTTTTTCTAATATGCCTACTTTCATACGTTCAAAAGAAGATCATCCATCAAGGCTCCAGCAAAGTCAGAAAAAGATCCAATACCTTTAAATTCCATTTGCTTTTCCCAAGCTGGTCTTTCGAAGAAGACGAAAATGCGCTGCCATCAACATCACAAGCATATTCAACGCTTTCAGTCTTTCCACAAGCTATTTCATGCCAAAATTCTTTCTCCAAGTATGTGGCAGGAAGACATCCAGCACTACAGTATCTACGAGCAAAAACCTTGTTCGCCATCTTTTCAAAATCACGAAATGTGTAATTTCTGAAAAACCAAATTTATACTCAAACACTGAAGAGATACGCTGAAAAGTTTATAGCTCCATTAAGCATGAAAACTCACCTCCCACTCTTGAAAAAGGTGACCTTGTCATCAGTATCCCACTCAGCAAAACGAAGGGGTTGCACTCGAGATGTAAACTTAAAACCTACTTTCTCCTTCATCAGCACTATACCAGCTGGAACAGAAGCACTCAAAGGGGAAACAATCTTGCATATGCCTGAAAATTAGAAGCACGGATCAACGTGAACTAAGGTCATTGGTCCATTTTCATTTCATTCATCGAAATTAAGTCGTAAATACATTAACAGCAACTCCAAAGTCAAACAAAACTAAGCCTTCTATCCCAATCACTTGCGATTGGCTACATAATTTCTTTTTGCCATCGCTCCTGTATTTCGAGAAATAGAAGGGAGTGCACGCACAATAACTCGAAACAGAAAATTAGCAGCACGCAGTAGTATCGGTAGAAATAATAACTTCAAGAAGAGGAGGAATTATATGGATTGATGAAATGTGATGCCGTAATAAATTGATGCAAATCCCCTATATTGCATTAGCATTATTTCCAAGCAATACTACTAAGCTAGAACATCTGACTTTAACAAGCTAATAAATGTCGTGCAAGTACTGAACCCCAAAAATATGCGACAAAATTTGACAAACAACAGGAAGATAGACAGCACATGCCCTTCCTGAATTCAAGAAACCATAGTTATACATCCGTTGATTGGAATTGCATGTGAAAATCGGAAGAAAGAAAGCGGCAAAATAAATGTCATGCAACAAACAAAAACAGAGTCAGGTGTTTAGGCCTCAAATCAATATATTACTAACAGCATACTGTTCCTATATGAGCTATTATGTAGCAGTATCCATATATCTTTGTTTGCCAGCTTTCTCCTTTTATGCTAAAATTTCCTTCCAGTGTGCAATTAGTGAACCAAATATCTGGATTCTAACCTTCGAATTTTAAGCCCAATCAAATTTTGTATATAACGATGAAGTTGACCATACTCCATATCCTTAAGGGGCAAATATGTGCTATTATCCAGCAGTATCGTTATATCCTTGTGCCAGCTTCCTCCTTTATATGATGATGTTGCCTTCCAGTGCACAATTAGGGAATCAGAAATCCAGTTTCTAACCTTTGAATTTTAAGCTCAATCAAATTTTGTATAAAAATGAAGTTGAGACCTTACTCAGTGTCCTAAAGAGGCAAAGGAACTAGAAACTTTCGTTTCAACTCCAAATGCACTAGCTCTAAAAGAGAGGACAATAAAGACTTTCCAGACTATGTAGGGTTTTGCAGGGTATTTTTGTAATCCCTTAAAAGAAAACAGGAAGTATATTCAAGAGATTCTGGCTGAAGGCAATCGCATCTTCTGCATAATTTCATTATCCAAGTGTTTCGAAAACACGAACCAATAACTGCAACAAAACACAGCTAAGGAGCCACCCTTATGAGTTTAATCAATTAAGTGGTACCTCTAAACCATGACTCGGTGCCATTTTTGTTTAACAAACATCTAAACACAACGTGAATAATATCGCAGGAAGCACGAAGCAGTTATATATGCATCATCCATGTTAGATTAAAAGAGATGTTACCATATCTTGAAGCTTCAGGAGCTATTTTTTGCAGATAAACCAAAGGATCCTGAAACTCCTCTTTACTTGGACTGTAAACAGGACACTCAGGAATTTTTTCAGTCCATTCTAGATCATTTACGTCAAACTTAGCAACATTGTGCTTTGAAAAGGCATCATTCCCATTTGAAGCTCCACCGGATCGAGAAAATGTATCAAGATTACCATGTAACCTCACGCCGCATGATGCCGGAGCTCTTAAAGCATCTCCTCCGCTTCTATTCATGTTCATGACACATATATTGTCGGTCAAAGGTTTGGACTTTATATGCTGAAGCCTTTTACGCTTCAATAATTCTAACTTAGCATCTCTGGAGCTACAAACCCTTCCTTCCACCTGAGAAAAAAACAGTTCATATATAACTCCCATCAGAAAATTAGCTGTGACAGACATAAAATCAATTCAACACGGATATAAAGAAACAATCAAAGGAATTCAACAAAGCTGACAACGGTTTCACTCCAAAAGAAAATCTCAGCAGAGTCTTCAGATTGCTCCACAACTATCTTTAAATATTACCTTGCTGGCATTCCACAAATTACTTTTGGAAAAAAAGGTAATGGCGATACTAAAATCAAATGATAACTACACATTTGCGATCATTTTCATCAGATGTATAACTCTCATTTTTTTCTCTACCAGCAGCTGTAGTACTGCACTTCAGTTGTTTTTTCAGTAATAAAACTGGTCACAAATGGCATTCAGCAACGTTTAGATATATTTAAAACTCACAATGTATAAACTGTACCAACACAGAAAAAGAAACACTACCGTAAGAGATTGGGCACTACAAAGTCCCTCTCAACCCCGGGATTTCTGAGCTATGGCACTTGCGGCTCCTTGGCATAAAGCAAGCTAATGTTTTCTCTATTTGCAAGTGGGTGTTCAATCAAAGCCCACATTTAAGTTCAAAATGAATTTTAGAAGAGTTGCATAGTTCCATAATATTAAACGAAGCAGGTTTGAGATTCATCAAAAAGGTAGGTTTAAATTAGTTGTAAAAGCAACAGATGGTGGAATTTAATATCCCACTTTCACTAAAACCATATTATACCAATAGCACACCATAGGAATTGTTGTCAGATCTAAAGATGATGCCCATGATTCTCTCTGAATGAACTGTAACTGTGTATAAAATAAAGGACAGCACGTAACAAAAATGTGATTCAAGGGTCTGCCAAGAATGTGACCTTGCAAAAAGATTCTAACACAATGCAGCAAACATGAAAGAATGTGAAGGCTTTCAAAGAACTAATTCTCTTGAGCAGACTCGGCAGAATCAGACTAGGAATTCCTAATGCAATACATACAGCTTTTGCTAACAATTCCAATAGAGTTCCAAGTGAAGCAGCCTATTTTCTTATGACCACATGAAACATGATGCTAGAATCATAACGATAGTTTGATTCACCAAAACCCCTCCACAAACTCCTCTCCCTGAACCCCAACACACACAGAGACACCCCACACACATCTTGAATGGTTTGTGGACCAGTTGCACCATAGCATTTCCCCATCCAAACTAGCCACAAGTGCACCTCACTCGCCTATATTGGGAGTGAACCATTTTCTTTACACAAAATGATGACCCGTATGTCTAATCTTCAAATATCCAAACAAAGCCACTTATTTTCTTCCTTCTCCACCTTTCCCTATGCCAGCCCATCTGTCCTCCCCATGCATCGACACCATCTACCCGCCCCCCCTGATGCTTCCCACCTATCTCCGGCCCAAACCACTGAAATCTCTTCAAAACTATCAAATTGGAGCTAGAGTTACAAATTTTAAGAAATACTGAGCCAAAATCATAGCTATTCTTCATTGATTGAGCCAGGAATGCAGAGCCTAGAGTATAATTCGGGTTTTCAATTTGTACATACATTCATAAGTACATATACCTCTACTTTCATATAAAATAGGTGCCTAATGATGTGTGTGTTTGTGTGTGTGCGTGCATGCGTGTGGGCAATTATGTGTGGGTTTAGCTCATCAGATCAAAGGATGAATAGGAGAATACTGAAGTACATTACTCCAAATCAATGGATGTCAAAGGTGCACTACGATACGAACCACAAGGAGTTATGAAATGAACCGTACAGGAAAAGAAGAAGATATATATTTATCACAAGCTTTATACACATTAAGACAATGCAATCATGTATTCATGTCACAAAAACTTCTTAATCTCAGAAATGCATTTTATTTTGTGTGAACGTTCTCTACACACTTTATAGTTTATATTGTCAATAACATTGACGAATCACGAGACACTTCATTCTGGATGTACAAAGAAAAGGGGAAAATATCATTGATAAGGCAATTATGCACTGGAGATGAAACCAATTTTCCCCATTGCAATCTTAATGCTAGCATAGATGTGTGGTATTCTTTCAATAACACATTGAACGCAAAATATAATTCACAGCCAAATTCATCATAGACTGAAGATTCACTCCAACATAGAGGGGTAATTGAGAGGAGGACGACACCTCTGGTAATTGTTTAGCGCACTCCATCTCCACCTTACCCTCCTACTGAGCAATGAATGCTATGCTATAGCAAGAAACCATTGGCATCATCTGTGCCTTGGAAAATACGGGACTTTTCCACTTGACCACTTTAATTACTTATGCATCATTGTCATCTGCATCTTTATTTACTTCTGTATTTTATCCACAGGCCATCGAGAGTGGTGATTAGCACAACCGTTTATGAAATAGTTTTAAAAAAAACACAAAAATTAATATATTATTATATTTCAAAACACAGTCTTCACAAGGTTGGTAGAGAGTTTTAGATCAGAGGTCCCAAGGTGTTCATTCTTCCTTCTCAACGTAACATATGACCACCCAAGACATATATATGCATAAGTAGCGCCGCAACTCCCCCACCCCCTACCCTCACTTTCCTCCATTACCCCCTACCCTCACTTTCCTCCATCACAATCCATTCCAGCCACATGAAACACAAGGTCCTAATTATTCTCGGCAAACTACTAAATTTTTCAAATTTTAGCCCATTCAATGGATATTACACTTTTGCAGGCCAGCAGCAGCGGACAAATTATAGTTCAAATAATTACTAACCAAACTAGGAATTGCAACAACAACAACAATCAAGAAACCAAACTAGGAAAAGGGCAAACTAGGAATTGCAACTCCCAAAAAATTGGGCAATATGCTATAGCAAGAAACCATCATCTGTATTTTCACAAAATATTGTTACTTTTCCAGTTGACCACTTTAGTTCCTTAACATGAGTATCAGCCAATTTATTCTCTCTTTGACAGAAAGGGTAAGGCTGAAATTTTACTTCCTACCATATCAAGATACAAAAACTGCAAAAATCCACAACTCAAAATTAATCATATTATCAATTGATGTGAAATTATTATTATTTTTTAAAAAGGCACCACTACCGAAAAAATTAGCAGAAAATTGCTAAATGCCAAAATCGTATAAAGGCATCCACAACTTTCTAGAAGCATATGGGAAACTCTACGGATCAAACCACCATGAAAAGATATACCAAATCGTAGTGATGATGTGTAAAGGCATTAAGGAAATCCATGAATGAGCGACGAAATTTAGAACACTGTTCAGGATCCGAGAGAAGAAGGGAAAAACAAAAAAAACAAGAAATACATCGACGGTCAACTGAATCACGCACCATTTCATTCCGAAGCCTTTCTCTGTGAGCCTCCGTCTTCTTTCGACTACGCTGAACAAACAAATAACAAAAGCCGAATACGAAACTCTAGGCCACAATTTCGGCCATGAGAGATCGGAAGAAAGGCCTCAGGCTCACCACATTCTAGCGACTCGCCGGTTACCGAGTCAAACTCGAGGATCGGACCGATTCCACCAACCGAGCCACCAACTCCACGCGCCACGAACCAACACTACTGGTTGACGGAGAGCAGTCGGGCGACAATTGTGCCACAGAGATTCCTCCGCCGAAGGAAGGATTCACCGGCGGGAAAGACAGGTGGCACGGCGTAAGGAATTGAAGAGAGAGAGAGAGAAGGGAACAGTAAAAGGAAGTATGGCTTTGGAAACCGAAAAAAGAGGAGAGAGAAGATAATTTATACTAGTAGGTTTATTACATGGAAAAAGGGTTTGGTGTGTTTTATTAGTTGGGAAACTAATTCCAATTTGGTAAGGAAAAGGCAGAAAGAAGAAGAAAGAAGAAGAAGAAGATGTGTGGAAGGAAAGTGGTGGTTGTTAGGTTGGTTCAACCAAACGACTCCAGCCGGCCAAACCGCGTTCTCACTTCATTCCCGATAATGCCCCCCAGCATTAAAAATAAATAAAGGCAAGAATAAAGTGCGTGTTTGCGAGGAATCTTTTCAGCAGATTTTGACATTCTAATTTTCCTAAATCAATTTGCTGTGTTCGTCAAAGATTCTAGATAACATATAATCAAATTTTACATATTTTGAATAGCTAAAAAAAAGGATTAAATTTTCAAAATTGCGAAGACGGATTTGGGTAGCTTTAGGAATTTTATAATACAAATTTTCGTAACCTCTGTAACATACATGTTTTTTAACTTCTACTAAAATTTGGAATCTAAAATCTACCGCAGAATTTGAGGGTGCTTTGGTCAATTAGACGAGGACGGGACGGGGTTAACGAAGGGGTCTGGGCTTTTGTTTTGGAACTTTGGTCAGAGGACAGAGTTTGGGAAAGTGGGTGGGGAATAATCACGTGTATTATCCCCAACAGTCGATCGAATCGGAGCCATTCATCTCTTTTCGTTTTCTTCTTGGACGGTCAGCTAGTGGACCACATTTCCATTTTAGACACGAATAGCGTAACTTTGACCCCACATCTCCGTAAGTCACATATATTCCCTCAAAAGACACTTCTCCCCCTGGTTGGTTACGTTTCGCCGTTTCGGTCAGTTAAGTCAGGGGTAGTTTGGGAATTTCATGGTTTGTCCGAAACGAGTTCCGTAACGTGGGTTGGAATTAAAATAGGCGGCACGAAAGGTGATGGAACAGACGAACCAGATCTGTAAACGTGGCTTAACTGGCGTCAGGAAAGTACACGTGGAAGCAGGTGATGAAGAAGGGAGGTTGTGTGCTAGTATTATTGTGTGCCGTTCGCGGGAAAATGGGACCGACTCTCTCTCTCTCTCTCTCCACATAGGCATCTAGTACTAGTCAAGTAGTCCGGTTGGTTAGTAAATTTGTTCTTTATAGAATTGATCAATGTTTCATTCTTAGGATTAAGTCGCAACAAATAATTTTGTGAATTCCTCTGTTCCGGCGTGAATAGCTTGTCTTTGATCGGACAAGAAAAGAGATTAGTTGAAATGCTCATAAACTGGTACGGGCACTCTGTCAAAAAAAAAAAAAGGAAAAAATATAGTCCATCCAGTATTGGATAGTCTGTTTGTATCTCTCTCTTGATACTATTGGTTGGGTTGAGTTGGGTTTTTTAAGCTTTTTGTTACGCGGAGGTTGGTCTAAATGATTAGCAGTTTTCGCTGACTGATGAAAACGAAGGGTAGAAGTAGAATGTGGTGTGAAGAAATAGGAGTGTTTGGTATATTCATTCAGAAGCACCTTCAGAGAAAAAAAAGAAAAGGAGTGTTTGGCGGCTCGGCTCTATTCTCATGTTTTGTAGTACTCTAGTACTCCTGTGTCAGTCAACAATTTCAACACGGAAAGTCGCTGGCTAGGCAGCTGGTTTGCGCGGCTGGGCTGGGCTCCATTTAACTTTCACATTCAATAAAAATAACAAGTCAACAAATTTATATTTACACGTGCGTTTTGCCAAGTAAAATACTATGGGTAATGACCGCAGAAATTTTGATCCAAACTGCACGGAATAATTATTAGGATTTAATTCGTTCTTTCAATTTTTCATTCAAAATCCAAATATTATAAACGAACTTTGATAAATCTTAGACGATTGATCAAGCATGCCTATTTATTCGATTGAGCTGATTTTCGGCAAACTGACTCACAATTTAGATTGATGGAGGACAATTCGGATAATTTCTTTGGGGTCTAGAGTTTAATGCTTTAGGCCTAATAGGTCCTACAATACAATTTGAATACAAAGAGTAACAAAGTAAAGGCATACCCTGTGACTGTGTGTTCAATTACTTAATTACGACTCTTGTGTTCATATTGCTTTAGTGTAACTTGCTATTTCAATAAATAATGCGGTGTTTGAGGTGTGTTGCCCACGGGGTTCAGTGTGTATAGATTATTATTAGATTATATGCAGGGTCCGATAATAATGAATAATCTACAAGACTTAATATGTTAAGTTTTACCTATTGGGTCTTATGTGTGGGGGTTACCAGCAAGGTCCGGTGGTACTATAAAATGAACGAAATATTGTTATGGTTGTAGAAGAATCTAACTAAAAGTAGATAACTTAGGCAAATTCACCTAGACACCGGTGCAGGACAAAAAAAGGGGGGGATGGAATCATGCGAGGAACATAGTTGATGGTTAAGAAAGAGAGGTTTCTCGAACAGTAGTTGTTTTGTCATATTATTTTAAAATTTGATGAATTCAAACGAAGCTTCCACTATTATTCAAGTAATTGTGTTAATTAATACAATTTTTTTATCCGCAAAACAAAAATCATGCAGTCACCCATGAACACAAACTTTATATCCATTCATTTAATGGGTCAACTGTACATGATACACATATCGGAAGTTAAACCTACTATCCAATATGGTGGGGAATAATGACTAAAAAATAGACCACATTAATGAGCAAAATAAACAATTAGAATAACAAACCATATTCATATTATTTAATTATAGCTGCGAAAACAACAGTGAAATGGCATTATAGAATCTACTCTTGTGAGCTGTATATATATATACACAACTCAAGGAAAGTGGGGTAGTCGGCACACATGAATGATTGACTTAGTATTTTACACCAATTTGTTATTTGCCACTCATCCAAATGCAAGTATGGTAACTATAGAATACGGAGACAAAACTTTTCGACAGTTGAAATAAAACACTAAATCGTGCTATCCTTTTGAGTGACAACAGGCTCCCCCATTTGCGTAGGATAAAAGGTCGAGGATTATTTTTTTCAAATAAATATAATGATGATCCATAGGATATACTAATGGAATAAACTTACTATATTCTAGGGGAGTTCTCAGCCACATCATCCGTCTCATTTTTTTTCTCTTTTGTAGCATGACGTTAGTGTTATATATGCAAGAAATTTTACGAGAGATTTAGGAACACTAAAATTTGAATTTGTTCTGCTTCTAGCGGTTGAGCTTTCTTCTTGGCTCTCCTAATTCTTATGAAGTTTGTTCCGATCGTTCGGAGAGGGGAAGTTTGTCAGCATTCTTACGTATAAGCAATAGATATGCTGTTTCCCAATAGGATAGATAAGAAATGGATGATATACATATATTGCATATTTATAATTAATTAATGTGGTCACGCTTAACTCTACAGATTAACTACGGCTAATAGGAGTATCAATTAGTCTTTCTTTTTCTTTTATTTTTTGAACGGCTAATATCAATTAGTCTATATATTTGACTAAAAGATGCGGGGATCGGGGGATGGGGAGGGGTTACTCAATGAGTAATCATTTCGGATAGTAATGTAATTACATAATAAAATAATAAAAAATAAAACTCACTATTAATCTCAATCCGTTGAAGATTATTTTGTATGATGTTTCGTTGTGTGAGATACATGATCTTTAATAAGTGGCAGTTTTTCGAAACTTTTCAAAGTAAACAAAAACGAAAATCCAATCCAATCATGCGATCGATTTTGTCATTGAGTATCTCACGTGCCTATTATGGTACCACCTTGTTCGGTTTTGAGTCTCAAAATCTCTGGGCATGGTCTCCAATAAATTTTAATTTAACTATATATTTTTCTCCACTTATTACTTTAAAAAAAACCTTTCTCAAAATCCAAACCGAACAAGAGTGATTGATTTGATAACTATTTTCTTCCTCCGTACTCCATAGTGATAGTTTTTTCTTGCTTTCATTTACCCTTCCTTTTTAGTGTGGGTTTTCTCTCTCGGTCTCAAGTCTGAGAGTTTCTTCATGTTATCTTCTTTTTTCCTCTCTCTCGGCTTCCCCTTCATGACTAAAATGTTGGTTCAGAAACCGCTAGTGGTGGCTGTGATGGTTCTGACAAAGGAAGGCAGTGGTACCTTGTGGCAGTTTAATAACGAATCAGATCAATTGGCTTGTCGCTTCGTTGGTACAAGTTGGTGTTTGAGTTTTTAATCAGGGTGAGTTTTCTTTCAAGCATAGAAGTGCGAATGAAATAACCTATTCTTTGGCTAGGAGAGGTAGTAGTTGTTTGGCTATCAATACGTCACATACATGTGATGAGAAGGCTACCCTCCTTTGTGACTTCTAGACTCTAGTCTTTTGATTAAGAACGGATGCTATTTCTAGGTAGTGCACCCGTATTTCCTATCAATGAAGCTTTTCTCATTTTGACAAATAAAAAAAAAATCCAATCCAATCCAATCCAATCCAATCAAGCAATTTTGTCATTACGTATCTGGTCTGGTGTGCCTACTATGTACAAATGAAACGAATCATGAAAGGATATGGATTTTGTGTTGAAAACAAACATGGTCTTATTATCATGATTTCACAAGGACATATGAAATCTGATCAACCCTACCTTGAAGATACAAACATAATGATTTTCACACTCCTCTTTTATTTAAATGTACTCTTTCTTTCTTTTTTTGCAGTGTTGTGAAATTATAACATGATTACCCTTTTCATGTATAAAAAATATATGAAGGGTAGTTTTATAATTCTACATGAATGAAAACAAAAGGAGTGCAAAAATCAATTTCAATTCCCATAAATATCTACAGAATTCTAGTTGATTTGTGCGTGTTAGACAATAATTTGAATTGGTAAGATTTAGATAGTTTTCTTTAGTTTTTTTTTTTTTTTTTTCCTTTTTGCAACTTGGCCAGGCATAAAATTGAGTAATGTAGAGTAGTATCAATTGATGATGAACACTTGTTCCATAATAATCCTCCCCATTAAAAGTACCCTTTTAATAAGGAGAGATAGAATATAATACAGTGTAAAAGTTTAGACAACTATATAAACTTACCCAAACAAAATAAAACAAATAAATAACAGTATATACTTAACATATAAAGCTTGAATTAATTTCACTTTTATGCATTGTCACACTCCCACTAGCTGATTCCTCAAGGAATCTTCTTGTTAAATGAAGACTTTTATTGGAACCACAGAACCCAAAGCCATTAAACTATTGTCAATCATTCAGAGCTTATCATAACTTTCTCACCTACCATTGAATCTCCTCACAAAAGAAATGGTAAAACCGAATATCCAATCTACAATCGCAAACACCCTGCATTATCTATGGGGACGGAGATGAACGGTCAGATCAACCGCTTGGTAGGGATGCCTCACGTCAGCATGCACAGATGATGTGTAGGATCCACCTCGGGGTCCTACATAATCTAGCCAAGTCGTTCATTTCTTTAAAATATTTTTTCAGATGTCCTCATAAAAATCAGCTCAATCAAATATTGGTAAGAGTATTATTTTGTAATCCAATTTTCGGTCCCTGTAATTGCATGGACTAGACATTGAACGAATCGATCAACCTCTTACAAATGTCCGATTAAGTTGATTATTTTTCAAAAGACCCTTAAAAAGTAGTATTTTTTAAAAACCCAATGACTTGGATGGTATATGTGAAACCCCTGAAGTGGGTCTCACACCTCATCCGTGCACAATGCACATATTATCTGTGCGAGTAGTCATTCTCATGACACCAACTGTGCAACTATTTTCTAATTAATCTGAACGAATTGGAGTCTATGGATAATAAAAAAGCAAATCGGAGTCTGATTAATAAATAGCAGTTGGTATCAGCTAGCTTATGGATAAATTCAACACCCCTCGACATTATGTGGCTAGCAATTCAGGATCTGCAAAATAATAAGCTCCCAAGCACCACCTTAAACCTCCTTTATTATGACGTCAAACTCTAAGTGCAAAAAATGCACTGCGAAATTGGAGTGCTCTTCAGTGTGACCTTCAAGATCTCTCTGCTATGTCAATAATATCTATCACATGATCTAGATAGATTTGTCTTGCAATTCATTCACTGACTCATTCTAACCATTGATTTTTCAAATATATATTATCCGATTATGTGGCTATAAATATTTGATTGACTTGATTTTCTTGAAAACATAAAGTGCAAACTTGATTTATAAAATGAACAAATCAGATCGCGATGATCATCATCTCTCAAAAGGCTCAATTGAGTCGCGTTACCATCCATTTGTGTATCAGTGCACCGTAGGAACCCTAGTTCATTCAACCCTTCCCACTCGGGTGCGGGAGCGGAGCCATGAATTTTGAATGGTGGGGTCAAAAAACTTATGAACAAATATTCCTCTACAAAATGGATAACTCCGGGAGCAATTTGAAACTTACTGGGGTCAGCTGACCACAATTGTCCTAACAACTCTCTGCTAGCGCTTGGGTGCACGATATGTTATGAATGATTTCTTTCTTTTTTTTTTATAACTCACATATGTCCAGATCAGTTTATTTATATATCGATTAATCAATTGAAGAATATGTTATGGATCGTTTTGCAATTCTTCAAAATATATCTCGAAACCAAGTTCAATGGTACCCAGCAATATTTATATATATATATATATATATATATGTGGGGTCATGGGAAAATATAACATGTGGGGAATTCCCAGACAATTGATAGGACACTTAGTGCTTGCCCATAAGTAGTCCATTCTAGACCCATTCACATTTGTTCTTTGGCGTGTACATGTCAAAAAAGGAGCAGTCAAGAATTTGAAGGCTTTTCTAGCTAGCCAACCAGCTTGAGCTGGCTGACCAAATCTTTGAATTTTCTCACCCCTATTTTCACCCACTAGACTTGATCAATATGACCACGACTCTTTCTATATTTGTGTGACTTTTCTCCATGCTTCCAAAGCATTTGTTCTTTTGCCTTGTTGCATTCATTGTGGATGCATGGGCCGGGTCAATATTTTTACTAGTTTATCCTGTAGTCAAATACCAAAACGGGGAGAGAGAATGACAGAGACTTTTTATTATGGCCCCCCAAGTTGTCATTATATGTTGAGGGTCAATTTTTGTCTGGGGAAATTAAAAGCAAATTTTTTGTTTGAAAAAAGCATCTCACGGTGCATTGTCACGTTGTGTCCAAGGTAAAAGTGGTGGGTCGATATATAGATGTGGAAAAAACCTAGTTCGCCTAGGTCTATAGATTTGCTATATTTTTAATCTCTTATAATAACGACTTATAAACCACCAATATGATATATTGAAATTAATCAAACGCACAAACGAAAGCAATCAAATAACAAACGCAACGATATACGTACGTGGAAAACCCCTGGGGAAAAGAAAAAAAAAAGGTTACAAGTAATATCTTATCCTATAATTCTAAATCCTCACAAATCATCCTAAGAATTACTTGCTGAATCCACGTTTACCACACTCAGTACTTGATCGTTGCCGCCATGAATCTATAAGCCTTCCACTTTCCTTCGAATATCCACCGAAGGCCAACTCAAATAGTTTAATCAAAGTTAATAAAAATTTCTTGTAGTTATGCTTGTTACATCCATCGATCTTCTTTTTACTTCAAGATTCAAGCCAAAGACTACCTTCAATATTTTCTGAGGTTAGGAGGAGTTTTGGAGCAGCTATATCATATATGGTAGTCCATGAAACCCTAAAAAGATCGTATATTTATAAGCAACAGAATGTGTTCGACTTCGAGTTCCTCTAGAATCTTTTGTAATTTGTCTGAAGCCTGTCTGAGTTGCTCAAGAAACTTTCTGAAAAATGTTGCCATATATCAAAATTCTTGATTTTTTTTTTCTTTCAAAGTTGATATATATCGATTGCCTTGATTTCCTTGATTTCTTCCCCTTCAATTACCTAAACACTCGACCTCTCAATTACACAATTATTGATTTTCTTCCTCTTTCTAAACAGATAATCTAAAAATAAATGAAAAATAAATTACAACTTGATAAACAAGGATATAATTAAATATGTGTTTTGTCACAAAATTTGCCCACACAGAAAGACTGGCCATGACCTATGGTCCTAACAATATAAAGTAGGACTTAAGAAATATGAAGCTCGTTGCAATCTTTTAAATCACTTGTAATTTTGTGAATAATGAGTATGACATTTATGTTCTTATTTTTGGTGTAAAGATTGTTTACAATCTAGGTTTCATTCTTTACGGGAGAAATATGTTAAAAGATTTTGATAAACAACTACTCTTACTAATACAAATTTCTGGCTCCAACACTGACGGCCAATCTTTGGGTGTATATATTGTCCCCTTTAATCATTCGAGGTTTCTAAGAATCGGCCGGATGTCTTAGAATTGAACCAAAAAATTAAGTGATGTTCAAGAATTGGCACAATAGCAAATGGCTACATCACTCAACATACATTTCTAAAGGATATATAGAGAGTATAGAGTATAATTATATGGTAACATGAGGTAACGGGTACATCACTTACATACAAAATGGGAAAGAGGAGGCGGATCCCTATTTTAAAAATTCACGTTTTTTTTTATTCTCTCCTATAATCTTCTTCTTTTTTTTTTTTTGTCAAACGGAAATTTCTCCTATAATCTTTTGACACGACACAACTCTATATTCTCTTTAAAATAATGAAATTTGAAGGAGATTTCATAATTGATTTCGTTCATGAAACCCATCATGTCATTCAATTCCTTCATCCCTTTTGTCTTTTTTAACGTGAATTGTCTGTCTTTAACTGAATCGAACAGACAAACAATCAAGACTCATAAGCTGCCCCGCACACTCCTGATCCCTGACTACTTCTGAACCTGACCGTCAAACCAAAAAAAAAAAAAGGAAACTAAAGAAACCCATCATGTCATCGGAAATCATAAAGGAAAAGTAGTTGTGGCCCAACTTTAACTTTTCAAATGGCTGTGGACCCCTGGCCTGTTATGGAGTCTACCTCACCTCTAAATTGAATGTATCATTAAATTTGTTTCAATTGTTTGGTGCCAAGCAAGCAACAAGCTACGTCACTTTGTTCATGCTTATTTCTATATTGGGTGGTTTTAAAGTAGTTCAATTTTTTTTAACTAATAATGACGTGGCCAAAAGTAGTAGGCCACTTTTGGGTGGAGTAGTATTAATTTGGTTTATGCATTGGAGTTAGATTCCCTTTTTAATTAGTCAAAATGGGTTTGTTGTGTTCGATAGACAGAAGAGGTTTCACATTGAGTTTTGCAATAATTGAACCAAATTTAAATGTAGAACAGACGATGAGATTAGTCCCTCAAAATTAGTTCAAGTGCAAGTGCTTGAGTTGATCCGGACAGTTGATTATCAAGAAAATTTAAAAGTAGAACACAAAAGAATGACTTTTGATCAAATTAACTTAACATACTATATAGTCGTAAATACCCTGAAAAAATAATATGTCGTTACAAGTCCCGGTTCTCAATATACCTCTAAGATAAGATGTGAGATTCCAAATAGATATAAAGTTTGTTATTTTGTTGTTGTAATATGGCAAAGAGATGAGCCAAATGGGTATTCGTCACAAGAGATTCCAAATCTCCGTCAATATCTTGTAATTGCTTAAATAATCAACAAAGGAACCATAAACCGAAAAGGAGCTAAATGAATTATAAACTGGAGGTCGGTGCAGTTATACCATCGAATTAGCTTATTCGTCTATTTTGCTTTTGAATCTTTACTTATTTTACGTCTTCATTTGGGGGGAAAAAAAAAGGAAACTAAATAAATAAATCTCATTTGTAATTGACTAGCTACTGGCAATAGTGTCTCGACAAGGATGTTTGATTCCAAAGGAAAGATGTACCATGACTTCAAAAAAGCATATTTTGTGAGCGGGCCGCAACTTGTGCAAATAAATACAACTCCAACTTGGCCTCTGTTCAATGATTTGATGAAATCCAAATTGTACCTTTCGAATCTAATTTCCTCATTCTGAAAAGAATTAAATTATGCACTTTTCAAAGTCATATGTTCATGTCCATGTGTGAACTGCATAACTTTCATTGCTGAGCCAAAAAAAAAAAAACATGTATAACTTTAGTTATATTTCCTTTCACTCCTTCTGGGATAGGCTGCATATATATCAAACCTAGAAATGGAAGGAGAAAATCATCACTATAATGGGCGGAAGCGTACAAAGGCTGGGCAGCCCAAGTCAGCTTTAAAAAACAAAAGTAACATCTTACATATCTTGTTTAACGTAGGGCTAGATTGGGCGATTTGATATGTTGTTGAATTAAACGTAGTACTATCCTAGATTAATTAAGTTTGTATAACGTAATTGAAAACAAGATAACATCATACATATCTTGTTTCCAAACGTTTCAATTACGTAGTTCAACGAAATTGAGATCAACTTGGATGTTAGTTTTAAGAGCTGGCCTATTTATGTCACTTCTTTTGTTTTTGAAGTAAACTAGCTTGTTTGTACAAAAAAGAAGAAGAAGAAGAAGAAGAAGAAGTAAACTTGTTTGTAATCTTGGGAGGGGAGTGGAGGGACAAGATCACTATCGTTTTTCTTTTTCTTTTTAGGCTTGGGATCATTAGAATTGGAACGTTGGACTAGCAAGGTAGTCGATAACACCGCAATAACTAGGGCAAGCCATTGCCCCGATTGTCTTTTAAAAAATGACATAGTTGTTCTTAATTGGTTTTTTTTTTGGTCAAGCGGAATAGCGTTCTTAATTGGTTTTAAATACAAATGAACACAAACATTTTAGTTTTGCTTGGTTTTTTTTTTTTTTTGGTCAAGCGGAATATCGTTCTTAATTGGTTTTAAATACAAATGAACACAAACATTTTAGTTTTGCTTGTAATATGTGGATGATCAATATTAGAAATGTTGGAGAGTAAATTATTACCCATGCCATGTGACAGAAGTACGGAATATCATATCTTAGAATTACAGTTAAAGCAAACTCAAAATCTTACTTTAATTGGTTGGTGATAAACTTTTTGCCTTCCAGCTACTGGGTGCAACTGTCTATATATGTCTACATGTTGGAGGGTTTGACTGGTTGTCAATTTCGGGGCATCCAAATTAGGCGAAATGCTGGCAAGCAACCCGACATTCATTTATTAAAAAAAAAAACCCAATGGGGTCAATGGAAGTGGAGGATGTGTTTTATCTCCGGGAAAATAACGGTCAATAACATGTTTTGATAATTAATACCAGTTAAAGACATTTTCTGCATTAACAAATGTTCTTAACATGTCATTGGCGGGTATTAATTATCAAATTACGTCATGGGCCATCATTTTCCCTTTTTATCTCCTGGGCTTTTGATCCAAAAGAATTTGAGGATAAGGAGCTAAAAGAATTGCTATTGGGCTTGGGTGGGCTCTTTAGGCTAACAGCCCGAGGCCCTGAACCATGTGTTAGCCTTGAAGGAATATATACAAAATGTTTGTCACAACTATACCCTCTGATTAAACACCAAACAAAAGAATGCGAAAATTCTTATAATTTATGTTTTTTAAATTTTTTTGCACAAAAATTTGTGTTCTTTTTTTAAACTCAAATTACGTGTTTCTATATATTTTGATCTACCAAAATGAATTTAAAAAAATGCCAAGAAAGCTTTTGTTTCTTTTTTTTTTTTTTCTTTTTTGAAAGTACTCTATAGTGTTGGGAGATGCGAGGTATCGATCTCTATACCTCTCGCATGCTAAGCGGGAGTCATCTGAGCTACATCCCTATTCGTCGTGCTAAGTTTTTGTCAAACCAATATTTCCAAAAAAGTTGTTAAACCCATCATAAAGAACAAAGCGAATGCTTTGAAAAAACGTAAAGTGAAAAAAGTACTAGGTGAAATTATTTTTTTTTCTTGAAGGTTTGTTAGTTTAATACGGAGTAATGTTTTATCTCCTTGAGTTTAAATAAAATGATTCAGGATTTTGTATAGGAAAATGATTTTCACACTTCCCTTTTAACCACCCATACTCTCTCTTTTTTTGTCTTTATTCATTTGAATTTACTATCTTGCCTTTTATTTAATATACATTTTCACACATCAAAGAACAATATCGTAAATTCATGTGGAAAGGACAAAAAAGGAGTGTGGGTGGCTAAAAGGGAGTGTGAAAATCAATTCCCTTTTGTATATCGAAAATAACGCTATCTCCTCTTTTAGTGTTTTTTTCCTTTTTATTTGTGGAAGAACATGAGAAACTTATATGATGACTGGAAAAAAAAAAACACCAAATTTTTAATTGAATCACGTCAAAAAAAATATTTAATTGAATTCTCAAAATTGTTTGCTAAAAATTGCCAAACCCTATAATCTATTGATCAGCTTCTGTTCTTTCGACAATCATTTGTATGGACCACAATTTTTATGCATGCATTCCGAGTATTCATAATTATTATTTTATTTCAATATCGAATTAAGACAAATGTTTTTTGGGAGACTAAGCCAAAAATCCCTCATATTTACATTGTTTTTTGGGAGACTTAGACAAATGTTGGACTTCGTTTCTTGCATTTTTTTAAATTGGTTTGAGTCCTAGGAATGGCAATAGAGTGGAGTGGGTTTTGATGTCCCCCAACCCAAAAATTCCCGACCGCCCCCGCCCCAAAACTCGACCGGGTAATGAAAATCTCCCCCATCCCGCCCCTGTCGGGTAACAGGTTTACCCGCCCCATCGTTTTTCTCAATTCTCAAATTAGTAGGAAAAAAAAAAGGATTAGCAAAAAAAAAAAAAATACAGAATAGCAGAAAAAATAAAAACATGACAATAATAATATAATCCCATTTGTATCCCTTGTTTCTTCCGCCCTTCTTTCGATTGTCCATCATCATCATGATGATAGTTTTCATCATCGGAGTCAGTGGGAGGAGAATGGTCGAGTCGAGCGGCGTCGGAGGGAGAGAGAAGGAGTCAATAGAGAGGGGGCAGAGAGGGATGCGGTCGGTTGGAGAGAGCCATACCTGAGGGAGACAGTCAGACAGAGGGAGAGTGAGGGATATAACATAGCGGGTAGGGTTCGATCTCTTAATCTCGTCTATATATACATTTATAGATCGGGGCGGGTATATCAGGAAGCACTGTCACCCCGAATCCGGTCGGATTTTAAAAATTTTACCTGACCCCGACCCAATACTTAGAAAGGAGGTGAAATCCATCTTGTTAGGGGCGGGGCAGATAAAATTGCCATCCCTAGATTTGATTTGACCCCATGACCTCTATTTACCTCTTAGATGGACTTTTATGCAACGCGATGCATGCAACTTGATTACATGTGACATAGACATTACTTATTAAGCATGGAACTTGGCGAATGGATACCGTATTCCACGATCGTGGACTAGGGGCGACTCCAAAAATATTAGTTCATGGGGTCGGAAATTCTCTCAAGTTTGACTCACATTTAACCAATGTCTAACATTGTTAATTATTGGCCAATTCAATCTTCAAAAAATTGCACTTCAAATTATATTTCTCAAACAATTTTAAGGCGATGCAATTTGTCGGAAACTAGATGGGAAAATAAATTTTTTTTTGTAAATGGGAAAACCGAACAGATTTGAAATTAATGCTATAAACCGCTTGTGAGTAATAGAAACCAAGAAGTCAGAAACTGAAGGAAACAGTAAGTAATAAACTAATTATTCCAATGGTAAACCAGATTCTACAATAACAGTAAAAAGAAAAATACGACGAATTTTAGCACAATTTTTCCTTGTCTTTCAGCCTTTGAAGTAGACGAATTTCCCATGAAAAGTTGCTCCCCATTAGTCACTGGTTGATAGGTGGTAAATAGAGTCCTATCAAAACAAACATGACGGGTTGCACCCGTTTCCACCCACCCTTTGTGCTTGACCCAACCAGATTCACTTCGGAAACCACCGCTGAAAAATTCATCACAGACACTTCATTTGATAGAAAATCCATTTCTGTCACATTTGCCTGTGCAAGCTTCGGCTTCTTATTGGCGTTCTCTTTGTCTTTGCGAGTTCGGCAATCCCTTACACAATGTCCTTCCTTCCCACACTTGTAGCATTTGCCTTTAAACTTTTTGTAACCTCCGCCCTTAGAGCTTTCACCCAAATGCTTCCTTTTCTTGTCTTGTAGCCCTTGTTCCACCACATTTGCTTTAGCCTTGAATTGGAAGCTTGAGCCTTAAATTGGAAGGCCACATTTCCTGCTTTCCTTTCCGAAGCCTTGTTATCTTCCCCAGTCCTCAATCGGACAATCAATTCCTCAAGTTTCATTTCCTTGCGTTTATGCTTCAGGTAGTTTTTGAAATCTTTCCATGACGGCGGTAACTTCTCGATCATTGCAGCCACTTGGAAAGACTCACTTAGAAACATCCCTTCCGCATGAATTTCATGCAGAATCACTTGTAGATCTTGAACTTGAGAGATCACTGTCTTAGAATCCACCATTTGGAAATCCAAAAACCTGCCCACCACAAATTTCTTTGCGCCGGCATCTTTCGTTTTGTACTTTTTGTCTAGGGATTCCCATAATTGTTTGGCCGTTAATTGCATTGAACAATACACGTTATACAACGCATTGTCCAAACCGTTGAGAATGTAGTTCTTTCCCTTATAATCCAAACGCTTCCAAGCATCCACCGCATCAATAACTTGGCAGTTTCATTCTCCTTCAAAGCAGGAGCATCCTCAGTGAGAAATCTTGCCAAATTCAAGGTGGTAAGATAGAATAGCATTTTTTGTTGCCACCTCTTGAATTCGGTACCATTGAACTTTTCCGGTTTTTTCACATAACTTGCAGAAACATTAGGAACTGCGGAGATCACTGGGGTAGGGATAACAAGACTCGTACCAATAGCATTTGGGGTAGAGGAGTTCGTCTTAGAACCGGTATCGTTTCCAGTTTCACCAGCCATTTCAACAACACACTAAAAACAAATAAATAAACTAAGATTATAAATCTAAATACACAAAAGTATTACCGAAATAAGAAAATCTGCTTTAAGATTGTTGGAAACTAGATGGGAAAATAAAACTTTTGTGTAAATGGGAAAACGAAACAGATTCGAAATTAATGCTTTAAACCACTTGTGAGTAATAGAAACCACTCAGAAACTAAAGGAAACTGTAAGTAACAAACTAATTATTCCAATGGTAAACCAGATTATACAATAACAGTAAAAAGAAAAATATGACTCACGGATTGCAAACACTGACAAAAAAGAAATCGATCGAGTCCAGGGATGGGTCACTATGTCCTTAAAGCAGATTTTGTCCTCGCCACAGTGCTTACGATTATGGACGTCCACTTCCCAGGATGCAACAATCTTTATGCACGCAAACGCAGCACTTCAAGTGCGTGCCCTGCGAACAAAACTATGCAGAACTCTCTCGGACTCTATATGCGAAATGTATGTGTGCTCTGTGGATTTTTGGATGCATGAAATGGCTGGAATGAACCTATATTTATAGGCAACCAAGAATCTGTCCCAAGGGGTACGAAACTTGTTCAAAGGGTCACAAAAGAAATGGGTTGTGTCGGTTCCAAAAAGAAATGGGTTATGTCAGTTCCAAATGAACTGATGCAAGGGTTCGGAATCACGCACTGGTTCACACGAATAGTCACGCACTGGTTTGGTTCTAAACCAAACAGCCACGCCAATTCGTCTAAAATTAAATTGGGCTAGAGTAAAATAACTTTGGCCCAAGCAAGCCAAGCCCAATTTATTTTAATCAAAGCCCAAGCCTGAGCGAGACGAGCGGTACCTTCCATACCGAACGACCAAATTCGAGACCCAATTTCTTTCACATCTTAAAATGGTTATATGCCCAAATGACTGCACATAATCTTTCTAAGAAACCATTTTTCTAACACAATTTTCTTTCTTATTTTTTGGGAAAAAAAAATTCTATTGTCCCCCTTCCTAAAACCTCACGTTCGAAACTTCTCATGTGATATCAAGAGGTTATATCCTCTGGGCATTGTCCTGGCTTTAATTGGGCTTAGGTTTGAAATATTAGGCCTTATGTTCGAAACTTCACAAGCACTATTAACTCTTATGGGTTTGAACATACGGGGTATTGTTTTGCCTTTAATTGAACCTCGTCTTAGTGGACGATGGGATTGGGTTCCCATGAATTAGCCGAGATGAGCGTATACCCTGAATTTGTCGCAAGAGTGGGGTCATATAAATTGTTAATGGGTTCATATACTGGCCAACTGATTTCTATAGCATACTACTAGTAGCATATTAATTTTTCGCCATGGAGTCGGCCGACTCCACTAGCTAGCTATGGCGTCGCCAGTGATCGCGGTGATGATATTTGTCTTTATTAGCCCAGCATGATTGAATTAATGTATGTTATGTGTTGTTAAACAATCTCATTTGATTACGTTAACCAACCAAGCATGTGTAGACAACCATTATTAATGGATTGTTTAATCATTACGTAAAAAGGATGTCTTGAGCCGTGCTATTCATCAGTCATGCTATGTCTTAAGATGTGACAGTATTCTAAACTATGAGTTAGGCCTGACGTATGAGGGCATACATTTGAGAATGAGAATGTAGTGAATGAGAACACAGTGTATAGAAACATCGATAGGGTAAGTAATTAGATGTCATGATCCATGTTATCACATGCATGAGTCATGCTACTGTCTTCAACCATGCTATGTCTTGAGCAGTGACATTGTCCTAACAAATGAATAGGACTTGGCGAATGAGAGCATAGTGAATGTGAACGGAGTGTATGATATGAGAACATCTAGCTACTAATTAATGATTTTAAGTTGTTAATGTTTGGGATCAAAACATTAATCTCGATTTCATAAAACTCTTACGTGTTGAGTTCTACACCTCTATTATTTACAGCTTTCTATATATGCCATTCCGAGCAAAATAATACAATAATAATGAGGTGCTCGGTAGTTTGTTTCATTTCATTAAGTGCTTATTGCTCACGGTACTCTATGGTACGACGCGTCCCCAGAGATCGTAGAGAACGTCAAGACTGAAGAGATGGCGGTGGAGCGTGAATCTACTAGTAGTATCTAGATGGCTTCATTTGCAACCGCAATGAACAGGTTTGTTCTCTCATAAAATTTTAGGTTCGAAACTTCTTAGGTACTATTTTTGGAACCAGTGCAAACGAATCATTTGTTCGGACTTCAAACGGGAATCCCATTAATAGACGGTGAGGTTTATAATCTGTACAAAAATTCAAATTTAACGAATTTCAAAAACTCAATGTCCGAAACAAGATATGGTACCATTTCAAAATAAATTTCTTTCAATCTTATGATCGTAGATGTTCGATTAGTTTTATTCTGTTTAAGGATTTCTACACAATGAGGCCTCTACAACATGACCCATCCGTACCAAACTTTTTAAGCTTGGGATGAATCCCGTTTTGAGCCATTCAAAATCCAACAATTTCGTTTTAGAAAACCTACAAAGCAACAATCTGTTACTACGTTTCATTTGATTTGTGGGTACTATTACCGTAACAAATTCAAACGAGGCACAAATTCAGACACGGGTGTACCTGAAAACACTCATGCAAGTGGATTCCAATGCCAAGCGCACACGTATGGTTTTTAGATCTTGCAATTACGTCATTGAATCGAAAACATGGGTTAGTTCCGTAGATCATATTCCAATTCTTGGGATCGAGCCGCCAAAAAAAAAATGTCTTGTGAATTGTGAATGTTTTAGTTTCAGCATTTAACAGAATCGGAAGGAGATTAATTGAGATAGGGATAAGTTGACCAAAGATCCGGTCCATCCGGACCATTGGAAAAGGACAAAAAGGGGGAAATGTAGGAAGGCATGGTTGCAAAAACCAGACACCAAAACTAAAAAAATCTACAAGAAAATGGCTCTCCTTCTCTCCTCATCTCCCTCCCTCCTCACCAAAAACCCTAATACCCAAACCCTACCATTCTTCCCCAAACCCCATTCCCTCTCTTTCTCTCTCCTCCCCAAACTCCCTATACTCTCCCCCCTCCGTTTCCACTCCACCTTCTTCGAACCCCTCTCCGCCTCCTCCACCGACGACTACGTCACCGGAGATTCCCCGTCAGAGATTACGGACGAGTGGGGAGAGAAATCCGCGCCGGAGATTGAGCCTCCGCCGTCGAAGCTGCCCGACGCCGATCCGCCCGGGGACGAGGACGAGTGGGGCGGAGGGGTCGCAGTCGGGGCGGCGGCGGTAGAGTCGCCGTCGTCGTCGAAGCTTCGCGGGGATTCCACGCCGGAGGTAACGGACGAGTGGGGAGAGAAATCCGCGCCGGAGATTGAGCCTCCGCCGTCGAAGCTGCCCGACGCTGATCCGCCCGGGGACGAGGACGAGTGGGGCGAAGGGGACGCAGTCGGGGCGGCAGTGGCGGCGGGAGATGTTGGGCGGGGAGAGAGGGGCGGGGCGGAGATTGAGCCGCCGTCCTCGTCGAAGCTGCCCGACGCCGGTGTTAATGGTAGTGCTGCTGCGGCGGCGGTGGAGGAGGAGGAGGATGATGAGGTGGCGGGGTTGAAGAGGAGGTTAGTTGATATGGTTTACGGGACTGATTTTGGGTTCCGAGCTTCGACGGAGACTAGGGCGGAGGTTTTGGAGCTGGTTACCCGGTTGGAGGCGTCGAATCCGACTCCGGCCCCTACCGGGGCTGCGGAGATTCTTGACGGGAATTGGGTTTTGGTGTAAGCTCATTAATCTCTTCATATAATATATGTTTTGATTTGGTGCTGCTATCATTGTAATCTTCCATTTCTAGCAAGCATTTGGTTGATGTTGTTGAGAGTATTTTACGGATTCCTATTGGTTGAAATAATGTGGGTCCAAGCATATAAGTATTGGGATACGTATTTAGTATTAATGCAATTGCATATATACTAAAAAGATTTAGATAATACAAAATTCCATGTCCTCGACAATGTATATGGTTTAGTAACGGAATTTATGATATCATGTATCACATATTCTTGAATCGGACAGGCATTACAGAAGTTGTTAGTATAGGTCCTTTAGGATAAGTGTTAAGAGAAACATATTGATTTTACCTCCTAAGGTACTGAATCATAAGATATCCTATCGTATTGTAAGATCTTTTTAAACATATGATTCCTTTATCAAATGGTAAGGTATGTCTCATGAATCGTAAGATTTTGACAACTCTAGTACAAACACACACAAAAATGTCGATAAATACGCAAACTTGAAGATTTTGGATTAGAAGACTGTGTTCCAATTGGTTCATAATGTTATTCTCAGGACTTGGGGTCCGACGCTCAAATCCAAAGTGTCCTATTTTTTCTCTAACTTTTTTCACTTGGACACACCGGGGACACTCAAAAAGTTCTGGACACTCTTGGGACACCTATAAAACAAGCTGGGGTGTTAAAAATGAATAAATAGACTCTAATTATAATTTAGGAAAGTCGTATTTTTTTTTATGTGACAGATGGTGGTTTATTGATTATAAAGACACATGAATGACAGAATGCTTTTTGCTGAAATACTTTTGCGACTGATTGTTATGCTTTAAGGTACACGTGGTGTAACATCATTACAGTTAGAACCTTATTTCTTTTTTTATTCATATAAAAGTTTATATACATATTTCTAAAACGTGTCCTCCAACTTTTCATGTCCTCCAATATTTTTAACATAATGTGTCGGAGTGTTGGTGTCTGTTTTGGAGGTACATTGGCTTTTAACTAACAAACTGAAGGGTTACATAAGAGGAGTTTTTTTTTTTTTTTTTTGGAGAAGAGTTACCTAAGAGGTTTCGTTGTCTATATATTGTACATTTAATATATTCAATTCCATAGAATGTTTTCCAGGATGTAGAACTTTCACAATTTTTTTGGTCATTATTAAGGAGAATGATCTATTCAGCATAAAATTCCAGTAAGGGGGCACGACGCATTCCACCTTATCATTGTCATCAAATTCACTTTTTTCTTGGTTGTGTAAAGGGATGACCCTTATGTGCAAGTGGGAGAGCCATAATCTATAGAACGACATTTATGCATTAAAAGCGATTTGTAGTGCTTCAATAAAACGTTGTGTGATCTCTGATTGCATATTTGTAAATAGTTGTACACTGGTGCTGTAAGTTGTATAACTGTTGATTTTATTATGTTTGTTGGGATGCCTGGAGAACAATATGGTGAATGTCCGGGAAGAAACCTGACATAAGTGGTTTTTGAAATATATATTACTCTGGTAGTGTACTTAAAACTGATCTTTAGTTTACTTTCCATTCGTAAGGTACACGACATTTTCTGAGCTGCTGCCACTTCTGGCGGCTGGCACCACCCTTTTGCTGAAGGTGAAAAGTATTTGCCAAGCAATCAACACCAGTAGCCTTACCATAGAGAACTCCACCAACTTGTCCAGCCCTTTTGCCACCTTCTCCTTCAGTGCCTCTGCCACCTTTGAAATTCGTACTCCTACTACAATACAGGTACACTTGAATACTTGGTTACAAACATGATTGATTTCATGTAGTTATCACCTGCAGGTTGCTTGCACCCCAGGCACCCCAAAACAAAAAGTGCGGGAAAAAAAAAGGAAATGAATCATATATATATAGCTGATTTTGCTGTGGCAGTCAATTACATCCGAGTTGGAAAATTTTCATACATTTTCACAGATCTGAAATCTATGTTACATGGGCTTCTTATTTCATTTGGAAATTAGTTATATCAACTTCTCTAAATGCATGATGTAGCTGTTGACTGGGCAATATAGCACGACATGAATTTGCATCCACTCGACAAGTATACTGGAATTCGAGTTTACCGTATACCAGTGGATAAACTCCATACTATTTGTGCTATGTCATGTAGACTCTTTAAAGTGCAGTACGCGTGGGTCATGTCAAACACTCCACATTGGGTATTAAACGAGAAAGGTGTCCGATTTTCCGCTTGACCCAAAAAAAAACGAGAAAGGTGTCCGGCATTTTTGTTGGGCAGTCACCTACAACTATTGTACTATGCATGATATGGTTTATAATACCTTGCGAATACTACTTACCTAAGAAATAAATGTGTTTTGAGCCTATGATTGATGTATATACTCTTTAACACCTGGTCTTTGAGTTAAAATTACATGAACGACCCTTGGACACATACATGCACCCGACACTCGCACCACAGGTCCATCTAAATGTACTTCTTTTTTAAAATGTTGGTTGTAGTTCTCTCCTTGAAAATCGGAGGACTTTTGATCACCACATCCAATGAGTAAGCTCGATTTGTCTGACAACTTTGCAGGTTGAATTCAAGGAAGGAAGCCTGCAGCCTCCGGCTATCAAGTCAACCATCGATCTCCCAAAGAAAGTTGATATTTTGGGGCAGCAAATCGACTTATCCCCAGTCCAACAATCTCTTAACCCACTGCAAGAGGCTGTGGCAAGTATAGCTCGTGCTATTTCCGGTCAACCTCCACTTAAGATTCCCATTCCCGGTGGGCGGGAAAAAGCCTGGCTCCTTATTACATACCTTGACAAGGATTTCCGGATATCAAGAGGGGATGGAAGCCTATTTGTGCTTGCTAAAGAAGGAAGTCCTCTTCTAGATCAGTGACCAGGTACATGGATTGGGATTCAAAAGGTGTATATTTATCTTAAGCTCTCCACATGTGGGGTTGGAATTTTTGTATTTATTGTTTTGTATACACAAAGAATTTATCCTTTATTGGTCTAATAAAAGAAGAGGTGATACCCAAGCAAGATCTGAGTTTTTTTTAGTCATTTCTTTCAACATTTAGCCTCTGTTTGTTTCACACCTAGCCGTAAATGACTTGCTGATGAATAATATGCAAGTCCTTCCCTATTGTCCTTTCTTTCTTTCTCCTTTTGTGATACCTCGGGGTGTCTGGGTCAACTTATGCGTATCGTTACTAATTCATGTGTTCGCTAAAGGAGGCCAATAAAGCCTGAGAGAGATTCGTATGGATTGATCTCACAAAACCTGAGAGAGATTCGTATGGATTGATCTCACAAAAGCGGATAGAACCTAAGAGATTTCTTCTTCTTCTTGGTGGGGTTTCAAAATACTACTCCATTCTTCTTGGTCCGAAAGCAAAACATATAATCATTGGAGGTCACCGGGGATTCTGTTGTTGTATTGGTGGGGCTTCTTCCATAACTGCAGGGGACGCCCAGTTCATAACCTGACCAAATTTGGCATTGTAAACTAAGGCGTGAGGACGCTTAGATCATGTTACTTCAAGGCAGAAACATTTTTGCTTTTCAAACCCCAATTTTTAATGTTGCTGCTACACTTGGTATTCTAAGTTGGACAATATGGATTATTTGACGGGAAAAAAAATAAAAAATATCGCAGGATCAATCTACATTTTTCTTTTTCATGAGTATCTCAAGAAATTATCGAAAGGAAGTTGAATGCGATTAAATATAATTCTTGTCAGTTTAGACAAGTTTACAGTTTAGGACTTTGGGTGTTTGGGAGCCCTATTATTTATTGTGCATTTTCTAATTATGGGTATTGAGGAGTCAATTTGAAAATCTATAACGCCAAAATTTATTTTGCGAAATGAACTCAAAAAATGAATAATTCAAAAATCACCCTAGAAAAGCTTTTTGAATTTTCATTTTTCATTCTTTATTCATTATATGTTGAAGTGGATGTGTGATAAGATTAGAAGAGACGGGATTAGGAATGAAACGATTCGTGAGATGGTAGGTATAACACTCATAAAAGAGAAGTTGAGGGAAAATAAGCTTAGGTGGTTTGGGCATGTCTATCGTAGACCAGGAGATGCAGTAGTTAAGAGAGCGGATAGGATAGCTTTACGTAGCAATGCTACAGAGAGAGGTAAACCTAAATTGACATTAGATGCTGTAGTGCGCAACGATATGAGTATAGTAGGTTTGTGTAAACAAGTGGCCCTTAACAGAGCTCAATGGAGGAAAATGATTCATGTAGCCGACCCCAAGTGATTGAAACTTAAGGCTCGATTTGGTTTGGTTTTGGTATTCTTTATTCATTATACGTGCAAGTATACTTATCCACTTTATACTTAATTATAACATTTCTGTCCAAACACTTTTGTAAATAATTGTTAGAATTGTCGGATAATTTAAATGAGACAATCCCATATGGTAATAGTTTGTGGGATGACCAAACTTGACACATTTGCTAGTGTATGATCCACTCAGCTATGGTCAATTAAAAAAATTAAAACATGTATTGAAGCACCAAAATGTGATTCAAAAAAAGAAAAGAAAAGAAAAAACTTTCTAGTTATTATTCAACTTTATAATATACAATTCGTAATTAAAACTTTAAAGAATAATTAGCTCCCAAACACTTCTAGACACTCCCTTAATACCTGTTTTATTGCGATTAGAGTGAAGATTGCTGGCCAAATTTGGTTTTCATTTATTTTCAGTTTTATTTGATTCTCATTTTGTCCGCTGTAACATATTCAGTTATCATTCCACAAATTTGGAAGAAACCTATTTCATCCGTTTCAAAATCAATTACTATTAGAAAGAAGTCAATTGTTGTTTCCAAAATCTCATTAGAGATGGCATTCTTATTCTTCTGCTCAAAAACTGATACTCAACTAACCGACATCTTTCTGGTTGCATAACCATTTTAGCAAAGGGATCACAGGGGAACAAAATTTAATCCGGAAGGCAAAAATTGCCTAAATGAGACCAAAGAATCACAAACCTTCGAAAATCGTAAGATTACGATGGTAAATAATTGATCACTTGTACCTGAAAAGTTAACTTTGGACAACTGAAACAGACACAATCTAAAAAATAACTCAGTGGAGCTTCACACATATCGAACCATATCATAGATAGATCACTAGGCACGGTTACTGTGTCAAAATTAAAAACTGCTGCCATAGCAAGCATCAAGCCTTCTTCTTTTTGGATTTGAGCATCACAAGCCCAATAAAGATGGACAAGAAACAAAGAAGTGCCACACCAGCGAATACAGGAATGAGAACGGCGTATTCTTGCGGAAGAAAGTACTTGTGAATGAAGTGATCACCATCCACAAATGGCTGAAATTGCATAGGAAATCGAAAGTAAGAACAAATATTATATTCAAGTTTGCATAGTAATTGTTAACTTAAAGGAACGTCAACTGACCAGGATGATGACCCAAAGGGTATAGTATGTGAATATAGATATGCTGACAAGGGATAACAGAAACCCAACTGCCCTGTCTGCTAATTCCATTAAAACACTCGTGGAGTTCTGCTGCCTGCAAAAGAATCAAACAAATGGGAATTTAAAGTTCAGCAGATTTCTTGATGTTTCAAAGTGAAGATACATATCTTATAATAACGTGAAAATTAAAAATAGAAAGAGCAGAGTAAAAGTTCTATCAAGTTTCCCCAACTGCCCCCAGCTATCCTGCGTCCAACACAAAAAATAAAACTGAGAAAAGGAAAACGATGAAGTCTTAGATGGAAAAGCAGGAGAGAGACGAATGTTTTTGGCCTCCAAAAGGCTGTTCAATGGTATCATCATGCTGGTTAAGGCTGGATGAATAAAAATCACATCAACTTTTCTAGTTAGGCATATCCCAAGTCTTACTTAAGTACTCAATGGCAAAATCAAATCACAGGGATTTACCAAGGCTATTCAATGGAATCTCCACACCCCTAAAGTGATACTTCTATTTTGCCCACCCCCAGCAATTCACATAAGGCACAAGGGAGTCAGAATCGATGCAAGCGTCGTGCTATTTTCCACCTTTCTGCACTCCAAATATGTGAAAAGTCCTCAACTTTTAGAAGGAGCACCCAACACACTTTCAAACAATGATGGTATGAACTCCCTAGTTACCAGCTACCATTCAATGGATAAGATGTGATCACAAGACTCTCCCACTCATGTGCACATACAGCACCCATAAACAACATTTCCACATAGCATCAAATAAGTAGCATTTCCATAATGTTCCTTCTCATACAAACTCCTGCTAAATATGACAAGAAACCAACTCAGTAATGTTTTCATGCCCCTTGGACATACATATAAACATATTTATGGATAAATACATGCATCATAGAGCTTTTGGCCAGCATGCCAAGACAAAGCAGTGCCAAATGGTACCAAATAAGTGACATTAACCCCTTTTTCCGATTCCCATAGATTGGAATCAGAATAATTAAGAAAGTGTAGATACCCACACATTCAACTAGATACATCACTGTTTTACGCTGCCTAGTGACTATTATGCTTTGAACCATTATTCGAACACCCAATATAAAGCCATGGCTCGTGAAACGAGGATTGCTGCAGTTCATTTGATGACCCAAAGTATAACATATGTTTGACAGAGTCAGTTTTATTTTTAAGAGAATAATAAAACGTTCCACCACACCCTTCGCAGATAACTTGAGCATAAGAATCCAATAATACATTGACCCCTTCTGAAAGTTATACCTTCCAGAAAGCAACAAAGAAAAAGATAGCCCAACTACTCCAACAAAAAGTTCCACTCAACAAAGACAAGAAAAGAGAATAAACGCAGGGCGGTGGGATTGGCAAAAGTGAAATTACATAACAACTGAACTAAAAATGAAGTGTCCAACAAACAGAAAGTTTAGCCCATTATTGGACAAGGCATAACGTCTTGCAAAAGGGACCTTGTCAGATTCCCACACTACCTTCCCATAAAGGAATGTTGGATCTAGAAAATCATTACCTTTTCCCTTGAAACGAATATAGACATTGTACAACAGGAGGCTCAAGTGACCACAACACAAACTTCTAGTTTCTTGACAACACAGAAAAACCAAAAGGAGCAGTTTCTAATGCCCTCTTGCCATTCTTTTTATCTTTTTACCGGCTAAAGTCTTCCCTTCCTCTTCCCCCACCCCCCCCCCCCCCAAAAAAAAAAAAATAGAGTTACCTTCACTTCTAAACATAATGATAGTATGACTTAAATATCCAGACATCACATAACAGTCATCCTTCACCTCAAGCCTTATCTGCCCAGTACACGTGAAGCTTCACCAAAAAATAGAAAGCATAATATTAATACTGTCCTGGGCTTCCAGTATCGCTTCTCCTGTTTTCAGTTTTTAATGTTTTCTTTGCAATGATAAATCCCACCTCCTAATTGCATAGTCCACCACTAAGAATGAGCTTTCAACTTTCTCACAAAACTAGCCACTAACTTCAAAGAGAACACGAAGCAACAATGAGCATGAACTAGGTTTTGCTTGTGTTTAAAGACCACAATTAGCAATAAGCTGTCAGATGGATGCAACCAAAATGTTTACCAAACAAGAAGGTATTGACATCTCAACGTAAAATTGATAAACCTATTGGAACCGTTTGATCGGCCGGATTAAACATAGCATTCTATTACAAACCTAATATCTCTGTGGAGATCTTGAATAACTAATCGAACAAAACATGGGATACACAATAACATAGGAAACATGGCATTAATGATTCTTGCACTATTACTGCAGTGTCATTACTTAGGCAATGGGATAACTTATCCCCTCATTATTAGCCCTACCAATCAAACATAGTTTTAAAAGCCAAAATATTTGGTACCCAAAAATGTAAACCATAGAAATATTAAGAAATTAAGACAACGTAATAATCAAGATGGGAAAGAGACCTGAACAGAAGCGTAGATAAATAACTCTATGATCAAACAAGAAAGAAAATTGTATATTCCTATATTAAAGCGTTTACACCAGCTTATACACATCTCAAACTAATCCGGGGACCATAAACCCACCGTCCACTAGCAAGTGCCCCACTTAAAGCACAGAGTAAATGCTCCATATGGAATGGCCCAAAAGTAGTTGAGATTTCGAACCCGAGACCTTAGGAGGGAGCAAAATCCTGAGTCCCACATTTGCAAGGAAGGCCTTCATTTATGCTATTGAAATGGGAGGAAGAAGAAGACATCTCTACCATACATGCGCAGTTTGGATTAAATAATTCAGAAGATGGTTCTAACCAATGCAGTTCCTCAACAAAATAACCAATTACAATTCAAAATCGAACACAAACAGTATGACCTCAGATTATTGAAAGAGTTCTAAAATGGGAGCACTTTCATATTCGAGAGAGTTGAATGTAAATTGAACTTTGTCATAGCACCAAATTAACTGGGTAAGTTTGCAAATTCACTCATTGCAAAATAACTGTCGAGAGCTCAAAAGAATATTATAGTATGCAATTGTTTATACTTCTGTAGAGAGGGAAACACCTAAATCATCAATTTGGGAGTCAATTGTCACACACTCAAAAGCTTCAATTTTACTCCCAAATTCCAACGCAACACAATTGCACTTTTCGAGCATCAAATTCCCAAACAACACAATTGCATTCTAAAACATCAATGCACCACACACACAGAGAGATAGAGAAACCCTAACCAAGCAATTAGATAGAGTTGTTCTAGTTCGAACCCTAATTTCAGGTACGAATTAGTAGTTCAAAAAAAGCCCTACTTTTAGATAAGTCCTAATTTCTGGTCCGAACCAAAAAAAATAAAAAATTCCTAATTAGCAGAAAACACAGATGAGAGAGAGATGAGAGAGAGAGAGGGAAAAAAATACCAGTTCGACGTCCTTGGCGTTCGTCGTTTGGATCTCCAGGCGTTCGTAGTTCGTCGTCTCAGTCCTCTCTGCTACTACAGTTCCAAAATCAAAGGTTAGAGTTTACGGAACGAGAGAGAGAGAACCTTGTTCTTCTTCGTCTTCTCAGTCCTTCTCGTTCGATCGATCTTCGTCGTCGTCGTTGTTGGCGATTTTCTTCTTCTCTCGCTCTCTCTGGGTCTGGAAGCGTGAAATGGGGAGGGGGGGATTCAGCCGGATGTTGATTACCCGGATCCTGACCCGCAAGAAATTATTACCCGAAACTCACCCGCGAGTTTCACTTTTATTTCCCAGCCGTTGGATGAGATCCAACGGCTCACGTAAGAGGTGCGGGCCATTTCTCCCATCCGGACTTCCTGACCAAAAACCAACTGATGTATACCGTTCCGTTTTTTCCAAAAACCTTCTTTTTTAAAAAAAAAGGTAATTTTAAACTCAAATATAATAAAAATAAAAAATAATTTTTTAATTTTTTTCACCGTTTAAAAAATTTCAATGAAATCTATCAAATAAGATCCATAATAATAGAAAAATTATTTATGTAAACACATGCTTTTTAATCTTGAAATTTACCTTTTCTTTCAAAAATTCACTTTTTGGAAAAGTGGAACGGCATATAGAAGTTTTTCCAAAGGACAATTTCCAATTTCTGACCAATTTGCCCTTTAATTTTAGCCATATTACTAGTGGCCCTTTAATTTCTAGAACGTATTTCCCCCATGTCCAAACGCGATTCTAAGCTCGAGTAAGTGTTGCACAGTATCCATAGATTGCTGTGGTGGTTCCGAAATCTCGAGGCAGCGCCCGACGGCACTCCGGTGGGCCCGCGGCGGCGGCATGGGTGTGAAACCCACTGTACACGGCTATTTTTTATTTTTTTTTTAAAAAACGTTGATGGAATGAAGGAGTTGCGGTAGTGGGGTTTCGAGGTGGGCGTGGTAATAGTGGCGCCGCTTGACACAGGTCCACTCCTTCCCCCTTTACCCCCGACACACGCACCCCCGACCCCACCTCCCCTCTTCCAAAAATACCCCCGCACACCCCAAAAATATCGGAAGCCATTTTCTCTTATTTTTTCTTTATTTAATTAATTTTTTTTTTTTTGACAAGTCGAAAGGATTACAGGATATCAAACAGGTCTATCCTTCAAAAGGAAGGATTCGAGCCCAGGCGGAGTACAACCTGGAAAAACACTATAAGCTCTATCTATACAATTAGAAGCTAACAAGTGAGCTACACTGTTTTGCTCCCTAAGAACCCAAACAAAAATCCAACTCAAACGAGAAGCCCAGGTCTTGATGTCCTCCACCATAGCTGTTATCTCCCACGGGCAGTGCTCCACATTGCTATTGAGACAATCAATCACTACTTGACAATCCGATTCAAACACTGCTTTAACAATTCCCAAATCCTTAGCCATCCCGCAGGCTATACGCAAAGCCCAAGCTTCTGTTACCAATGCTGAAGATGCCAAAATTCTGCCTGCTCTATAGTATTGCATCACTCCACCGCTATCTCGGGCTAAACAGCCAAAGGCAGCTAAGCTGCGGGAGGAGGAAAATGCTCCATCACAGTTAAATTTGATAAACGAGGGGGGAGAGGGGGTCCATTTCCTCAGTCTTCTTGCTGGTGCTTTATGGTCCTTAGCAACCGAAGACAGCTTGTAAGTAATCAGAGTTAGCATTCTTAGCTTTGTCCATGACTTTCTTTGGATTGTGCATGATTCCATTAAAAACACAATCATTCCTGGCCTTCCAAATTGCCCAGCACACTTGGAAAATATATCCCACTCTTTCTGAACTAGATTCTTTAGCTAACTCCCCACAAAGTAGATCCTCAAACCATTTGTCAGCTGAAACAATTGGTTTCTCCCGAACCTTGAAAGATAGGCCACAACCAAACCAAACTACCTCTGTCTAGAGACATCAGAATAAGATGTGTTCGATAGACTCTTGTTCCTCCTCACAGATAGGACACAGGGGTGAATTAGCACACTTTCTCCTCCATAAATTATCTTTGCATGCCACCCAATTTCGAATAACCCTCCATATAAATTGACGTACCTTAAGAATTGTTGGCGTAGCCCAAATCTTTGCCCAGAATTTGTTAGGGGGATTGTGAGATGACGATGGACGCTGAATCTTTGACTTCACTTTGGCTTTAAAGGCTTGCATGTATCCAGATTTGACAGTACATGTATGTTCCATTTTTTGTATGCTCCCAAATGATTTTATCACCTCCCTCTGTGATGCTGACGGGGACCTTGACAATAGCTCTGACATCATCTTCAGGCACACAACTCTTTAGCTTCCCCACATCCCAAACATTTGTTGGTTTCTTTATAAAATCTGAGACTCTTGACCAAAGGCAGTCCACCGGAGGATTTGCACTAGGTTTTCCATTGCTCCAGTTCGGAATCTACTTATCACCCCAGAAATTAATGTTTTCTCCATTACCTACATTCCATCTAAGTCCTTGTCCAAGAAGGTCTCTCCCCACTAGAAGGCTACTCCATAACCATGACGGGGATGCCCCTCTCCTAGCCTCCATGAAAGAATTATTCGGGAAGTAGAGCCCTTTCAGAACCTGGACCCAGAAAGCATTGGGGTTAAAAATCATTCTCCAGCATTGTTTAACTAAAAGGGCATCATTGAAAGCTTCAAAATCGCGGAAACCCATTCCTCCATTCCCCTTTGCCTCAGTTAATTTATCCCAAGAACCCCAATGAATTTTACCAGCTCCATCACCATTTTCCCACCAGAACTTTCCAATAACAGAATTAAGAGAGGTGCAAAGTGACGTTGGTAGTTTGAAGCACATCATAGGATACATTGGAGTAGCTTGAACCACCGATTTGATCAAAACTTCCTTGCTAGCTTGGGGAAGTACCTTTCTGTTCCATCCTTGGATCTTCCCCATAATTTTATCTTTGATGAAGGCCATAGCTTCCTTTTTTGATCTCCCCCAAAACATAGGTAGCCCCAAATATTTCCCTTCCTCTTTCATTTCTTCCATTCTAAAGATGTTCTTGATTTCTATTTTCGTTTCCATCGTAGTATTTGAGGAAAAGAACAGACTAGACTTTTGGAGATTGATGGTTAATCCAGAGGCCTCATTAAAGCCCAACACCAGCTCTTTGAAGTTGTTACAGCACCTTGAATTTGCTTCCAGGAAAATCAAAGAATCGTCCACAAACAAAAGATGGGAAACCATCGGGCACTTTTTCCTCATACGGATTCCCACCAAAGATTTCTTTATAATGGCTTTATTGATGAGAATAGACAAGAAGTTTGAAGCGATAAGGAAAAGGTATGGGGAAAGTGGATCACCTTGGCGAAGGCCTCTGTTTGGAACAACACTGCACATTTGCTCCCCATTAGCTGTAATGGAATACTTGACAGAGCATACACATTCCTTAATCCATCCGATCCAGACAGGGCTAAAGCCCCATCTTCTCCACCACTTTAATAAGAAAGTCCCAACAAATTCTGTCATAGGCTTTGTTAAGATCCAGCTTGACTGCCACATTCCTTTTTGTCCCTATCTTCTTATGCTTTAAGTAGTGAAACGCTTCGTGGGCTACGATAATGTTGTCTTGTATTTGTCTCCCAGGTATAAAAGCAGATTGTTGTTCAGTAATAATGTTGTGGATGAAGGGCTGAAGTCGATTTGTCATAATTTTTGAGAAAATCTTGTAATTGAAGCGACAAAGACTGATCGGCCGAAACTGACCCATAGATTCAGGATTCATTATCCTAGGAATGAGGGTAATATTTGTATGGTTCATCTCTTTCAAAAGGTGTGCTCCTTCAAAGAAGTTCTTGGCAGCCTTGAATACATCCTCCCCCACAACATGCCAATACTTTTGGTAGAATAATCCAGGAAAACCATCTGATCCAGGGGCCTTTAGGGCCCCCATTTGAAATGTAGCTGCCTTCACTTCTTCCCTTATCACAGGTTTTGTAAGAGCTATGTTCATTTCTAAAGAAACCACAGGGTCGACCAAAGAGATAATAGCCTCAGTATCTCTAATGTGGGGAGGTGAGTACAGCTTTTCGAAATGCCCCTTAATAATTCCAGCAATGCACTCTTTATCATCTTGCCAATTCCCATTCTCATCTTTCAACTTTGCCACTTGATTCCTCTGCCTTCTGTTAACTGTTGATAGGTGGAAAAAGCGTGTGTTCTTATCCCCCATTTTAAGCCAGTTCACCCTCAATCTTTGGTGCCAAAACATAGCTTCTTTCTGCCACAAATCCTCCAATTTGGTTATTAGAACTTTCTCCTTGATGTAATTATCAGCATTGAACCCATTTTCATTCTCTCTTTGGATTCCAGCCAACTGGTCTCTTAAAGTTGCAATTTGAAATCTCAAATCATCAAAGTTGTTACGATGCCACACCTTCAAATCATCTTTACATCCCCTTAGCTTCTTGCACAATCGAAACATTTCAGAGCCAACAAATACTTGATCCTATGCTTTAGAGATAATGCGGTGGCATTCCTCCTCTGTGGTCCATAGGGATTCGAAACGAAAAGGTCTTCGCACTTCGTTTAGAGAAAAGTTGGTATTAAGTAGCAGCGGATTATGGTCAGACCCCACTGCTACTTCAACGAAGACCAAGGCTGTATCAAATTTTTCCCTCCATTCCATGTTCGCAAGAGCCATATCAATCCTTTCCATAATGAAACCACCCTCAGCCCTGTTGTTTCTCCAAGTAAATCTAGGCCCCTTACACCCCAAGTCAACTAATCCACACCCCAAGTCAACTAATCCACAATCATTTAACATGCCATTGAAAGCCTTTATTCTACCAGGATCAGGGATATTACCTCCAACTTTATCACCAACAATTAGAACCTGATTGAAATCACCCACGCACAACCAAGGTAGATGCTCCGAGCTAGCAATTTCCCTCATCTCATTCCACACCTTCTCTTTCCCAGCATGTGTTGGGCAACCGAAAACAAAGGTAGCTGCCCAACTCGACGATTCTGCTATAGCAGTAATAACAATGTGCACCAAATTCTTATTAGCAGTCTCTATATCAATAGAGACGTCATTATTCCACCATAAAGCCATCCCTCCAGCTAGCCCTTCAGGATCAACGTAAAAACTGAAGTCAAAATGTAATCTACGGCGGATGGTCTCCATCTTGACCATATTATTCTTTGTCTCCATCAGGAAGATGATGGAGGGGCGATTTCTTCGAACCAAATCACCTAAAGCCTGGGTTGTCAAAGTACGCCCAATTCCTTGACAATTCCAGGTTAGGATCTTCATTGGGGGTGTGGCTGTTTGGGGCCAACCACACGCCCTTCTTCCATGGAAAGATTAGGGATTTCCCACTCAATTGGGACATCACAGAGGTTGACTTCATAAGAATTTCCCACACCTATCGGGACATCACAGAGGATAGTTTCTCCAAGGTTATCAGATGAGCGAATGGATTTCAGAGCTCTCTTGGTATAAGCTCTCTTTGGTTTATGATTGATTTTAAGTAAGTCTGATTTGGTGTTTGAGGAAAGGAGAGTGGGGTTTGGTTCAGGGGCACAAAGACGAAGAAGTTTTGTACCTCTCTCCTCGTCACTTGAATCAACAGCTTTCCTCTTTAGATTGAGAGAGGTAAACACAGAAGAAAGGGAGATATCCATGAGGTGGTTATTTGAAATAGTTTTTGGGCTCTGAGGGGGGCTATCTGGATAAGTGTGTTCAGGTGAGGCCAGGCTCATATGTAGGTTTTTTGGCTGAGTTGAGAGGAAAACTGGGTAATCGGGCATGGGCTTGGGAGATTTAGGGCTATCCGGTGGTTCAGTCACAATACAAGGTTTATGATAGGTATGGGCTGATTGAGAATGCGGGTTTGGGCAAACGGGTAAAGATTTAGGAGAGAGCGGTGGGGGGGACCATTTATGAGAGGAAGATTCAGAGACCCCAGAAAAATCCAAAAGAGGAATACGAGGAATTATACCTGTCCCAACTGGAGCGGGGACACCTGTCTTTCCAGGACGACGCCGGTGCCATGGAATTGAGGCGAGTGTGCTCCCTTAGATGGAAGTTGTCATTGTTGGTTATCCTGTGGCACCACACGCTTGCTCGGGGAACCAATACCACGCGCTGCTCCATCGGAGTCGGAGGGTTGCAGCTGCTTCTCAACCACCTGATTTGCTTCATTCTCCTCCTTGTCATCATGGTGATTGAACTCAACAATTGGAATATGATATCTCCTCACCCAGCTAGCTCTCATCTCAGGGTTGTAGCCGGAGTTAGTTCCTTCTTCCCGTGATACAAACTTACAGCTTCTGTTATCATGTCCCAACCTTCCACAATCATAGTAGAAATCAGAGAGTTTTTCATATTTATAAGAAATCCAAAGATCTTGACCAGCTTCGGTGCTCTTACGCAGCCAAAACCCTTTGGGGAGGGGTTTTGATACTTCTATTTCCACCCTGACACGAAGAAAGCTTCTTCCCAAAAGGAGACCATCTGCTGATGATTCCATAGCCAGAAGCTTTGCGAAGATTTGATCAGGAACGGGGAGACCATGGATCTGCACCCAAAAGGGGTTGTGGGTGAAGATTTGATCAGGAACGGCCACCCCATTAACGAGGTTCTGAAGAACCAGAAGACTGTTGTTGACTAACCAAGGGCTATCTCGGAGAATGGAAGCTTTGTCTTCTGTGTCTTGAAATCGGAAGAGGAAAACATTATTGCTCCAAGGAACAACAGAGAAAGGGGCCCTTATTTTCCAAGCAGCATTACATATGTTGGAGATGGCTAAAGCATTCAGAGGTTTAGGGTTAAGGACTTTTCCCAAGAGACAGAGGTTGGTAATCTCTCCAGTTTCCCCACTTCCCTCTTCGAGGTACAAAACCTCAATATTGGCCATAAGGAAGATGAAGCACAGAGAGAAGGAAAGGAGGATACGCAGGAGAAAAGGGGTGAGAAAAAAGGGGGGGAGAGAGAAGACAGGTGGAGAAGAAAGGAAGAAGAGAGGTATAGAATGGAATAGTGACTGGGGTGGAAGGCGACAGAGAAAGGATAAGGCAGGCCCACTAGGGTAGGAGAAGACCCATAAAGGGTAAGAGAAGCTCTCATTTTAGAGAGAGAAGCTCTCATTCTCTATATCTTTTTTCTTTTTTATTTATTTAATATTATTTTAGTGTTCCGATTTTCAATCCGGTTGAATCGGTGGAAAAATCTTTTTTTTTTTTTATCATTTTATCTTTAATGGTCATAATGAATTTTTTGCCTCATAGAATCAAATATCTCTTAGAGCTAATCAACGAGAGTTTTAGAGTCAAAATTTAATTATAGCCATTTAGGACAAAATGAACAGAAAACTAAAATCTTTCTGCCGGTTAAAACGGATTAAAATTTGGAACACTTAATTTTTTAACCATATTTTTTAATATATAAACCGGTGGAAAGATTTTAGTTTTCTTGATTATTTTATCTTAAATGGTAATAATTAAATTTTGACTCTATGACTCTCGTTGATTAGCTCTAAGAGATATTTGATTCTACAACTTTCTTAGGGCTATTCAATGAAAGGCTTAGAGTCAAAATTTAATTATAACCATTTCGAATAAAATGATCAGAAAACTAAAATCTTTCCACCGGTTTTCAAACTTTTTGAAATTTTGAACACTTAATTTTTTAACCATAATTTTAATATATAAACTGTATAAAGAGGTTAAAAAATTAGTGTTTCAAATTTCAATCCGTTTTAACCAATGGAAAGATTTTAGTTTTTCTGATCATTTTATTCTAAATAGTTATAATTTAATTTTGTCTCTAGGGCTCTCATTAATTAGCCCTAGGAGATATTTTATTCTACAACTTTCTTAAGGCTATTCAACGAGAGTCCTAGAGTCAAAATTTAATTATGACTATTTAGAATAAAATGATCAGAAAACTAAAATCTTTCCACCAGTTCAAATGGATAGAAATTTTGATTACTTAATTTTTTAACCATATTTTGACTCTAGGGCTATTCAACGAGAGCTCTAGAGTCAAAATTTAATTATGACTATTTAGGATAAAATGATCAAAAAACTAAAATCTTTCTACCGGTTCAAACGGATTGAAATTTGGAACACTTAATTTTTAACCTCTTTATACAATTTATATAAAGAGGTTAAGTGCAATTGCTACCTACGAAATTATTACCATTTGTGCAGGGCATTAGTCCTGGATTGAAGACGTTTTTATTCAACTTAAAATAAAAAACTGGTGGTTTAAGGAAGGAGGTTGGAGAGATATTGAATTAAATGGGTATTATGCCATTGGTTTTGTACATACAGGTTTTATTGCCTCGTTATTTTTCTGATAGTTGACTTCACTTTCAGGTCTAAATAAGCTAGGATTAAAGGCTGAGATTGATTGCGGGAGTATTTTTTCCCATTGGTATTATCTAAAGCCTGCACAGAAGACAAGAAACACATTCAGGGTTGGGATGAAACTAAACCTAAAAATTAGGACCGGCCTCTAATTTTCTTTTCTTTTTTTCACTCAAATTAAAGGACTTGCATGGGTTAATCTCATCAAGTAAGCCAAAGAAACATGGGCTATGGGCCCCCAAAAAAGACTAAAAATGAGGGGGGGTCCCAAAATTCTATAGGACCCCTATATATGGCCTAAATAAATTTAGAGAAAATGACGGTCTAGAACGTGTTTTGATAATTAATACATTTTAAGGACATGCTAAGAACATTTGTTAATAAACAAAATGTCTTTGGCATTTGTTAATGAACAAAATGTCCTTGGCGGGTATTAATTATCAAAATACGTCATTGGCCATCATTTTCCCATAAATTTAGCTAAGTCTTCTTTACACAAAATAGGGGCCCAATTGAAATTTAGGGACCACAAAATAGACTCAATCAGATAGAAACGTTGGAATTAGAATTACATCCCATTACGACATTCTGTTCAAGGTTGATGACAGACAACTCAGGGGAAAGAAGCTTTTCAAAGTTAAAATTGATAAAAATTTAACTTTGGTCAACTATACCTCAAGAAAGATTAAATGAATTGACTATACTGTCTATTGAGAAGGAGTTGGTGAATGAGCTTGACTATGGAAACTTAATTAGTACGGCAAAAAGTGCGAAAATACTAATATTCAAATAATGGATTTTGAGATATTGTAATGGTTGCATTTATTTTTAGATACCTATATGCTTAATTACATTTTGTAATGATTTTTTTTTATTTATGAAACTCTTTGTATACTAACTTTTGTATGGAGAATATAAATATGCCTCATTTAAGGGTTTCACTTCTGACCTCGAAAACTTATGAGTCGGTACTAAGTCTCATAAACATTCTTCTAATTAACCTAAAAATTTGTATACTACGTGAGAGAGAGTGTTCAGACTTGTGTAGGGGCCCGAGTCCCCCTTTGCACCTCTCGGGACTGCCACTAGAGAGAGAGTGTGTGTGTTACACGTCGTTTGATTAGAAGAAATTAAGAGATCGATTGGGACAGTACTTCCAAATAAGTACGTACAGAGTAGTTGGTAAACTAATGAACTGTGGATACAAAATTAAATTGAAGCATGAAATACCCAATTAACTGTCGATAACATAAAATTAGAACTAAAAAACAGAGTTTAACTTTACTCCTCCAATATTACTACTACCCTAGCCAGCCTAATTCTTGGAGGAAAGCTAGCCTGCCTTCCTTCCTTCTGGTTATGGAGTATTATTTTTACTGCTGGGAGAATCATCATGGATATTGATCGCTCTATTTTTAGGCCTGACGCATTTTGCTGATTTTTCATCGCAATCCCAAACGCACTTGCAATTTAAGGAATAAAGTTCACAATAACCGAAGGGACGATTCCAAGGCCATGGATGTATGGCTTTGCAACTGTTGGGGCAATCCAAGTCATCTTTATGTCTGCATATAAACAGATCTTCGCAGCACAACCCTACTCCTTCCACCTTTGCCATTAATCTGCTCACTGCAAAGTGCAAACCAATCCATCACACATTATATATACGTAAAAATACATAGATACGGAGTAAGTTATAACTATCGTTTGTCGGCCCGATAAGGAGAGGATATGCATGTATTCCTAGGAGTTGGACAAGGTATTGAAGAACATCTTTTTTATCATTTTGATTTTCGCATTCTCTTTTTTATCATTTAATTAACTTCTTCTTCTTTTTCACTTTTATTTATCTAAATTAATAGTATTACCATACAAAGTGATCATATAAACAATAATATAATATCATAAATTTCCATTCATAAATACCAAAAAAGGTGAGGATATGAAAAAGAACGCACGGACATCTATACCGATACACAATTAGGAATCTGGGGGGCTGCTGTCCCAGGGATAGCAGCGTGCTACTGGGCCCCATTTTTGGGTCCATCCTGATCTTGCTCCGATAATCAGAAACGTTCACTTTGTAGAGCTCGTCGAGTAGAACAACTGAAAATAAAATCAACTTAATTGGATATCATTAAATGCCTGATCGGAACCTTTTTATCTTGAAAATAATGGATCCGAAACACTGGATCAAATCCACCTTAACCCATGGACCGAGAGTTATATGAGTTCCAATCAGACACTTAATGATATCCAATTAAGCTGATTTTTTTCACTGTTGTTCTACTCGACGAGCTCTACAAAATGAACGTTTCCGATAATCGGAGTAAGACCAGGGTGGGCCAAAAAATAGGGCCCAGCAGCACGCTGCTGTCCCCTTGGGACAGCAGCTCCCCGTTTCCCATAATTAAGCCCTGTTAGCCCCAAATTGTTTGCCCATGCATGCGGTAGAATTAAACCTTTGAAGGAAACTCAATAGTTGCAGTTGAAATTTTTAACTTTTTAACTACCCTTCAAAAAAAAAAAATTTGGGGTATATTCCTTGAACATTTCTTCAATTCAGGAAATGAAATGGCAAAAACAAAATTTTTAAAGACTTTGTCCCATTGACTTCTTGGAATGGAAAGCCATTTTAGAAAATTCACAAATGAAAAGGTGAAAATTTACTCCCATGTCGTTGTCTTCGAGCACGTGTTCGATCGCTAGCCTATAGAAGAGAGCCTAACTATTCTGTTATATCGTAAAATAGAAATAAAAAGAAATTAACTTTTCATGTTTTGTTTCTTCACTTTCTTGATTAACAAAGAGAATTTACCTGATGGTACAATGAGGAGGATAAGTAGAATACAGCAAGCCGAGGAAGGTTTAGTCATCTTTCCAACTGAATCAAGCATCCAAAATCTGTATTGGTTTTGATAGTTCATCAACCCCAAAACACTAACATATTTATACACAAATGAAAATACAAGGTTCAACCCCCATTGTTGTAAGTATATGGTAAAATTTACTTGCCAAAAAAAAAAGTATAGTATATGGTAAAATCTTAATTACTATTATTCCGATTATATTAATTACCTTTTTTGTTCATCTGGTATATATGGATTTGCTCATCTAATGTTTTTTCTCCATCTTTCTTCGTATTACATAATAATTAAGCCTCCTACCTTCTTAAGTAAATTAATTATCTTCTTTCTTATTTTATGTGGTTCACACGTTAATCAAGTTAATAGAAAATACAAAAAAGTTATGTTCATGGTTGTTATTTGAAGAGATAATGAACGTTAAATCTTTTCTACAAAGTAGACAACAGATAATTAATTGGTATAATAATCTATATCTATGTCTATATTACATTACACACCGCTTTTGCAAATGTTTCTTTTATAATTGTCCTCCATGGCTGGTTGGAGGGTTGAAATTGAAGCATCAAATTGATCCAACGTCCATCAATTACGTTTGTTCAAAATTTGAAACAAATCAAAACAAGATCCATGACAGTTGTCTATAATTACACAAAATCGGGAATGGATCCATCAGATTGTGCTAGGTAAAGAAATTATAAGATTGTCTATAATTATAGTACCAAAGTTAGCGTTATTATAAGAAAAGCATTCTTATTAACTAAATTTCGGGAAATTTAAAATCTTTATGGAACTATAATTTCATATCCTGAATGTAACCATTTGAACCTTGGATTTTTTTATTTTTTTTAATACTGAATGTTACCATTTGAAGCTTGGATTTTTTTTTTCCAACCGATAAGAGAGAGCATTTTTTTTAATGGCAAATTTTTTTTATTAATCTTCGAATAAGTATTATAAAGACTAAAGGGAACATGGAAAACGGTATCACAACCTACTGCAAACATCCCAACTAGGTTGACACATAAGCAATGAGACAATCATATGTCAATTCGAGACCCGAGAGAGACAAGAAAAGGAAGAAAAGAGTTGGCCAAGAGCCAACTGAAAGTGCGGAACCTAAATTACGGAGCAGAATAACCAATTTAATCCCTAATCAGAGTCCCAAAGTATTCCCAAAAAAGAAATCTCCAACAGCAGCTAGCAACTTGAAAGGTGACTCTCAATTAGAATTCACATGATGCTCATCCCTTAAGTGGGGCAGAGTTTTTTTTTTTATTGGCAAAATAAATTTTATTAAAGGGAAAAGGAGAGGAGGGATACAACCAAAAGTTGGATACAACCAAAAGTTGGATACATACCTAAAGGGCAAAGCCCAAACACCCGGGGCCTATAAACCCAAATACAACAGTTAAGATGTAGAGACCCGTAAATTTCCTATTTAATTTTAATATTGTAGTAAAAGAAAATAAAAGAAAAGGAAAAGGGGTGAAATTGGTATGAATGCGAATGTGGGGGTCCTATGTGTAAGGTTTGGAAGATTGTGGGTGTTAGTGCAATTTGTATGTGTGTGTCGTGTTACTCGTGTATATCTCCTGGGGAGGAATTTTTTTTTTTTTTTTTACTTTACTTTTCCTCATTTCTCTCGGCTCTC